>CAUYQG010038786.1:0-28855 GCA_963574415.1 Tarsius wallacei | reverse complement strand
GGTGACAGAGTGAGACTCCAACTCAACAACAACAAACAAACAAACAAACAAACAAAAAAACCCATCTTTTATTTGGAATAGATTCCCCAAAATGGGTTATTACCTTAAAACACTGAATTTTAGGGCTAGAAAAGATCTCCAACTCCTATAATCTACAGAACAATCCATATATCCAGATGGGTAACTACACATCTTAAAAAGCCCCATGGTTATCAATCACCACAAAACCCCATAGGCTTACTTTCTGATTTTTTTTCTTGGTCAGAAACTGTGCCAACATTTTGTTTTTGCTTTTTATATCAGCTATGGACTGAACTGCATTTCCCCAAAATTCATATGTTGAAGCCCTAATCCCTAACATGACTATATTTGGAGATAGGGTCTGTAGAAGGTAAAAGGTAAGGTAAAATGAAGTTCCTTGCTAGACCCTCATATGGAATTTCCAGGCTCCAGAACCATGAGAAAGAAATCACTGTTGTTTAAGACACTAAGTATGTGGCCTTTTGTTACAGCAGCCCAAGCTGACTAACAAAGCATCATAAGACAACTCCTCATAAATGGGGCTTAATGGCTATTACATTACACATCAGTTAACTTCAATTTAAAAAGATGTATAAAATGTCTGAATAAGACCAAGACAGGCTATATCATAGTGGAAATTACCTCTGATACTCACAATCTAAACCACAATGTATAATGGGATTTTTCATTATATTATGTACATCTGCTCCCAGACATACCACTTGGGGCACAACTCAGTAGCAAGCACATTCATCAATAACACAGTCCCAGGGGAGGCGTCTGCGGCACTTCTTACCCTAAGCAAACCCAATACCAGCACCAGGATGGAGGACAGAAGCACTGCTGGAGATCTCTCCTACAGCCTTCACTTGCATTTTGACCATACACAGAAGACTTGAGTGCTATTTTTTCTGTAATTTTTAAAAACAAAATAGGTAGGTAGAGAAGCCTCTTTAAGTGTTAGTAAGCCTGCTCTTTTATCAATGTACTTCTTTTATCAGCTGTATATAGAGATTTCATTGTGAACAGAACTCACAAAAATAGATCAGGTCTAATCATTTTACCATCTGGAATACTCATGTTAGTGCAAGCCTAAAATGATTCTGAAGCAAAAAGTGGAGAAAAGGATACCTGGTTATCCAGGCAAGTATTAAATGGTTAAATATAACTACATATACTTTTTTCTCTAAGAATCAGTAGGTACCTGCAACTGAATAGTAGTTTCTTTAAATTAATAACTATTTTGATTTAACAAAAGAACATGAATCATATAAAATATTAAAGATATTTTGTTGACATATCACAGATGTGAGAGGCATGTGGGTCTTTACCTGAAGTCAGCATCTTAGAGGCAAATTTCATCTTTTGCTATTTCCATTAAAACTCCCACCTGGCTTTTCTAAAGCTCAGGGGTTACAACTAAGTTAAGGATTATAGTCTAAGAGACATCTGTTCCCTACACAGTCTAAGTCCTAAATATATAGATCCTTGGGTTATATTTTAAAATATCAGAAAGCTAGATCCCTAAACTACTTTGAATAGACTTTCACTAAAACTACTCTGAAAGAAACACTCACCTGAGTTTTACTTAAACCTTATACTTTTTGCTTATACTGAGGACTTATTGTAAGGAACAAATATAAGAAAAATGTTTCTATGCCTGCAATGAATTTATTCATCCTAATTCCAATGTATAAGTTCCACATGGTATTTTTTCCTTTAAAATTTAGTTCAATGGGGGAATATATTTCTTTTCTATGAATGTTTAGCTTGTTTCTTCTTGTCAAATAAGAATTATGTTGCCTACTGTTCCTTTTCTAACTTGGTTTGGGGAAGTTGAGATCCAATTCAAAGATGTTGAAAGGCAACAGTGGTTGCCTTTCAACATCTTTGCTTATTGCCCTATTCATGTGTATTTTAAAATGCTCAATATCTATATTAATGTTTCTATATAAACATGGAAGATCCTTTTGAGAAACAATCAACTATGTAATTGTAATAAATTAATATAAATCAAATCAATTTGAGATAATCTACCATTTTAATAGAACACACATTGTAAAATAAGAATGCAAAGAAATATTTCCTGTTTCAGGAGTTTAAAATATATATAAATAAGTTGCGTTTGAGGTGAAAAGAATGAAGCCAGAAGTCCCTCAGCCTGCAGAAGCTGCTGGCTTGTGGTGAACAGCCTAGAGCACCCCCCAGAATACAAGAGGCATCCTTCCTCCTTTCCTGGGCCAGTAGACACGTGACTCAAAATTCACAAAGCAGAGAAGTAAACCCTCCCCAGAGGCCTGTGCATCTGCATTAGCCTTGAAAGCGTTCAAGATGTGGAGGTGTAATTTGGACTTGACCCCTGGCATTACTGTATAAAGATAGTAGCCTTTCATATTGATAAGGCTTTTAAAAGGATGCTGGTCTTCAAGACCTGGGCTAGCATGTGCCTTCAGCACATCCTGCAACCAATTTAGAAAGTAATCTGCATATCAAGCATACATAGGTAGAAAGAGTTTTCTGGAGATATGCCCCTGAGGTCACAGGGAGTTTTATCATAGAAACAAAGAGAAGGAATACTTGAGTGGCATTTCCAGGCTTTCTTAAACCTTTCAGCCAATGATCCTCAACCTTCTCTACCTTTGTTCAGCTCAGGGGCCCCATGCATATTAGACAGTCACAGTGGCACACTGTGCCATGGTTCTCAAGAGTCTGGGGAACATGGAGCTTGAAGAGCCAGCTCTCCTATCAGTTTTGATGTGGACTCTCTTCTACATCTGGTGAGAATCACTGCAAAGCAGGGGAGACTGATCAATTTCATGCTTAGAACAGGAATTAGGGACAAGGGAACCAGATGCAGGAAAGAGAAGATGATAAAAGAAAATGAGGTGGAAAGATCTAGTGGAAGGGGGAAATGGTGAGAATATCACACAAATGTCAACACAGGGGAGAGAGATGTACAGGCCAATGTAGAATTTGTCAAAAGACAATTCAGGGAAACAATTGATAACACATGGCAAAAGATTAACATCTCTAATATGCAAAGAGCTCAGCTCATAAAAATGATTACAACATTTAAATATCCAATGAGAAAAATGGGGAGAAGGTATAAACAGGCAACACACTAAACAAAAATAAATGTGACCAAAAAGCACATGCAAAAATTACAGGTTAAAACTAGACAGATTTTTTTTTTTTTTGAGTTGGAGTCTCACTCTGTTGCCCAGACTGGAGTGCAATGGCACGCTCCAGACCACCGCAGCCTTGATCTACTGCTCTGGCGATCCTTCCGCCTCAGCCTTCCAAGTAGCTGGAACTACAGGTGTGCGCTACCATGCCTAGCTAATTTTTGATTTATTGTAGAGACGAGGTCTCGCCAAGTTGCCCGGGTGGGTCTCAAACCCATGGGCTCTGGCAATCCACTCACCTCGGCCTCCCAAAATGCTGGGATTACAGGCTGAGCCATCGAGCCTGGCCTAGACAGAATTTTTTAAATCTAAGTGTCTGGTAAATATTTTAAAAGTTTAATACCCAAAGGTCACATATGCTTATAGGAAAATCAACACTTTGCAAACTGGACAAACCTTTCTAAGGGATAATTTGGTAACATATATCAAGAGTTTCTAAAATCCTTGACCCAGCATTTACTGTTAAAAATAAATAAATAATTAGACCCATACATAAAGGCATTTATACATGGATATCCATTACAATTATTTTTCCAATGATGCAAAATTGAAAAAATCTGATTGTTCAATAATATGGGGTTGACATTTTCTTAGTTTGGGATTGTTTGGAAGCAGACACTGAGATGAAGCCTGCTTTGGATGCAGACTGCTTTGGAGAAAGTGATATTAATGAGGGAGAAAATCCAATACGGTTTTCTGAAATGAGCTGGTGACTGCTGCAGGCAACTGCATTTCAGTCCCACTGGGAGGCCCTGCTGCATGCTGCTGTGTAACATGTATCCCGTCATCATCTCAACACAGGGCCGAGATGCTGGAGCATTTTCCACCAACTCCCATGCCCCTTGGTTAAGGGCTGCTGTATTAACTCCCCTATATTTCTAAGTTGTATCTTCCTGTGTGTGTCTAGGTGACCTTTGCAGCTCTGGAGAAAGCAAAGCAGAAAGATGGCCTTGCTTGTATGTCATGTGGAACACTGTCAAGGTGCATGGAACTGTTCACCACAACTGTGCTAAAATCAGATCGGCTAGGGAAATGTTAACAGGCACATTCATATTTTAAGTTAGAATCAGATTACAAGCAGAGCATACAGCGTACTTTGTGTTTTAAGTAGATATATATTTAGACACTTAGACACAAACATACACACACACACACACACAAACACACACACACCACACACACACACACATACACCTGGCAGTAAATTTACTCAAATTTACTTAGTGATAGTCTCTGAGTAATGATTGTCTAAGATCATTTTTATTTTTCTTATGTTTGTATATTGCTATCAAATTATACACATTGTCATATTTATAATTTCTGTGCAACCACCAAGTCTCATTTTAATAATGAGGTCAAGTTCATGTAGTTTTAACAGGTCTTATTAAAAAAAAACACATTTGTAAACTAAAAGTAGAACTATCATAGATCCAGCAATCCTACTACTGCATATATAATTAAAGGAAAGTAAATCAGCATATTTAGGAGATATCTAGACTCCCATGTTTACTGCAGCACTATTTATAATAGCCAAGAGGGAATCAACCTAAGTGTCCACCAACAGATGAATGGACAAGGTGGTATTCATAAATGATTGAATACTATTCAGCTATAAAAAATGAATTAAATCCTGTCATTTACAACAATATTTATGTGCTTGGAGGACAGACATTATGTTAAGTGAAAGAAGCCAGGCACAGAAAGACAAATACCACAGCTTCTCACTCATATACAAAAGTTAAAAAAGTTGATCTCATAGAAGCAGAGAGTAGAATAGTGGTTACTAGAGGCTGGGAAAGGCAGGGGAAGAAGGGGATCGTCAGAGGACGGCTAACGAATACAAAATTACTGCTAGATAACAGGATTAAGTGCTAGTGTTCTATAGGGAGACTATAATTAACAATTAGTGTATATTTTCAAATAGCTAGAAGAGTGGGTTTGAATGCTCCTAACACAAAGAAATGTGAGGTGATATACTAATCACCCTGATTTGATCATTACACACTGTATACATGTATCAAAAATCACATTGTACCCTAAAAATATGTACAATTATTATGTGTCAATTTAAATGAAATGCAAAGTTTAAAAATCCATGTTTGCTCTATATTTACAAACAACAATAATAGTAGTAATAATACATTGCCACTCTCAAAATAGTCATTAATTCTAATGGATTTTAAACTAAAAGCTAGCATAGAAAATAGCTGCCTTTGGGGTATTATATTTTAACAGTAATATTTAAAGTATAAAGCAATCATTAATAGTTTGATTTTAAATTCCCAATTAAGAGGAAACAGAATGGGGAAAATAATATGACGAGCAAATAACCTAGAATAAAACCCTGAATTTTTACAGTGATCATGAGCCATCTTGCCAGCTAGTCACCTACTCTCACCTTCCAAGATTCTCATCAACCACCCTTCCTTTACTGTACTTCCAAACCAATTTTCCTGGGTCCTAATCCCTTTGTGCTATTATTGCACCCTCCTCAGTCACGCATTCTTTCAAGTGTTAATTGAATAGCCACCATGAGGCAGGCATGAAGACATACCACACAAGCTCACCATTTTCAGGGAACTTGCCATCTCCTGGGTAACCAAAACAATGACATGACAAACTATAACAGGCATCAACACAAGATGTAGTCCCTTTTGAGCTGCTATAACAGAGTACCACAGACTGGGTAATTAACAAACAACAGAATTTTCCATAGCTCTGGAGGTTGGAAGTCCAAGATCAAGACGCTGGTACTTGGTCTGGTGAGGGCCTTCTTGCTGCATGCTCACATGGCAAAAGGCAGAAGGGCAAGCTACCCAAATGCTTCCTGAAGTCTCTTTTATAGGGGCCTTAATTCCATTAATGAGGAGGACGCCCTCATGCTCTAATCACTTCCTAAGGCCCTACCTCTTAATACTATCAAATAGCAACACTTGAACTCTGGTAGGGACACATTCAAACCACAGCAGCCTTGGAGGGTGAGGTGGGTGGGGAAGGCTCCACTTGGAGGTGCTATTGTAGTTCAAGACAGAAGGACAAGCAGAAGGCAGCCAGGAGATGGAGAAGAGGAATGGCCAGGTGGAAGGAAGACTGCATACTTCCCTACATCTCAAGGACCAAGTCATATCTCCAACACCATTTTTCCTAAACATCCCTTTCCTTGCGCTATTCTCCAGAGGAAAAAAAGCTGAAAGGCCTCCTCTACATATCTTATAAGTCCATATTTTCTTCAAATACTTCAACTAAAACAACACATCGCAACATACTAATGTAAAAAGAGGAATGAGATGCCAGCTCTCTTTTACTAAACCATAAATTAAAGAGAATTGCAAAAATGTCTAATTTTTTGTTTTAACAGAAAAGCAAAAAATAAGAACAGTAAAAGAAAAACCCTTACATTTGCTCTATACTTACAAACATGAATAGCATTAATAATACATTGCCACCCTCAAAATATTCAATAATTCAAACTAATTTTAAATGAAAAGCATAGAAAATAGCTGCTTTTAGTTGTTTTTATAGTTGCCTATAGTTATTTTTCTTCAAAAATCATTTATGTTACCATGTCAAGGATTTATTGTTGCTATTTTACATAAACTAATGTTTTTAAAATTTCTCAGTTTCAATTTCCGTTATCATAAATATCAATAGTATGACAATAGTTAATATCAATTATATTTTTAAAAGGTCTAAGATCCTATATAATTATTATAAGAGTAAATGGATCCTGACACCATAAAGTTTGAGAATTACAGCCTCAAAGATGGCAAATCAACAAAAAGCAAAGAACCCATCTCTGAAGACCATGTGGAGCAGAGCTGCTTTCTTGACCCAGGTCACTCATATTGGTCTGTGACATTATGCAAGAACAAACTCCCTTGTACTTTAAGCCACTGTGTCACAGAGTTGCTTTGCTACTTTACTGCTTCCTCCAGGCTGATTCAAAGTACATATGGCAACATGCTGGTTCCCAAGATAGGAATTCCTTCAAATATATTTGCCAAATAAACAATATTCAGCATGTGCAATGTTACACCCATAGCATCTGATACTTAATTTGATGTACAGCCTCCCCATATCTTCCTAGCCAAAAGTCAAAAACAGTCTCAAGAATCCAAAAGACACAGAATCCAATCAGGTTGAATGGGGAAAGACTCTTTGTTGAGATTAACAACACAGAATGTTGAATTAGACAGTCCTTAGCTGTAGAATAGCATAAGCGTTGGCCTTTGAGACAGTATAGCCTAAGCAACTTTCAGGATTTTCACAAGTCATCAATTTTTTGAAGTTAACTTACCTTGAGTTAAGGTCTATTTAAAAACTCATCTTCCTGAGGACACGTTAAAGAAATTATATAAGAAAAGGTTAAAAAATATTGGGCACTCTAGGCTTGACTTTTCTTGTGTACAAAATTTGATTTACTTTTAAAAATGTTCTCTTGTCACTAGGCCTGTGTATCATACAGCTGAAAACCTACAAGTAATAGGTCACATTATATGAATCATGATTCCAAACATCCTCAGTATAACAGTTCTATATTTCTTAAACTCATATCCTAGAAGAAACTGCTGGTAATCTTCTATCTAAAAATGGACATATTTTTCAAATATTAAAAGCAAAAAATTGTACAGTACTATCATTATTTGAGAGTGTTGCAGGAAAATACAAAATTCAGAAACTTGTAAAGCAGTCAAACACTGGCACCATTTTAAATTATATTAAACATAGAACATCACTTTTATGAAGGGCGAGCGGAATCTACCAGTAAAGAGATAAAAGTTCCTTAATTTCCCAATCTCTGCAATTACTGAAAGAGCAGGAAAAAGAGGAGGGAAAAAAAAAAAAAAAACCCAAAAAAGACATAGAAGGCCCCTCTCAGGCCTTAGTCTGCCATTAACCAGCTGAGTGACACTGGGTAAGTCTATTCACCCATCTGGCTGCTTGTGCATAAAATTAAGAGTTGGACTGAATAATTTCTAGACTTGCTTTGAGAAAACTATTCATTTCAACACCCTCTTTGCTGCCTTATTTTTTCTCCCAAAAGACAAATCCTGGTTCGTCATGCTCTGACAATAGTGCTGACTTTGAACCCAAGAATCGAAACCCCACATCATAGGGAGAACTTTTGACCTCTTTTTTTTTTTTTAGGAGCCACATTTATCCAATGCATTTAGACTGTTTGAATCACCGACAAAATTAAGTCACTTTTATTAAACACAATGAAAGCATTATTAATCAGGGCAATAAAAAGCTAATTTTGCCCAATCTTGTTTGAATAAAACTCAAAGTGAGTAACTGCTTCCCAGTGTATCCTCTATCTGTTAGGCTCAGGTTTTATATCATGTTCGGTATTAAAAATTAAAATTTTCTAAATTAAATACTGATGAAAATTTGATGATGATAATTTAGGAAAATAATCATCCCCTTTCTTCACCACTACTTTCAGATACCAGCACTCAGAAGGGAATCACAATTTGGTTTATTCTTACTCAATAGTAATAAGATAACAGATTAAACTATACCCCTTAAATGAGTGGTTCATCTTTATATATTATTTATCTTCTAATTTAGGATAAAGAAATTATCCTTTGAGTTGCTGAGTTAATTACAAAGAAGGAATTGATCTCCAGGCAGTTAGGTTTTGATAATCAGTTTCTGGTTTCTGGTTTTAATCAAGCCTGTCTTGCTGTTTTCCCAGCTTCTTATCTTTCAAAATTGTGTAATCATTTTTGGGGGAGGAGGTGTAAAGGACAAGTAGGAGGAGATTAATGCAACTGAACTATATCAAGAGGCTGAACCAGCAATACAGGAGAGGCTTGCTGAATATAAGATAAAGCTTCCCTCTCAATGAATCAAGAGAGCTCTTACAATCAATGAGACAGAAAGACTGGGTGATTAATGACACTGGCATGAAAGTGAAAATGTAATAGCAAATTATCTCTCTATTTACCTGGAAACAAAAACCGGACAGCCAAGTAGCCACAGTATATCACTGGCCAACCTATATTTATGCAGGTAGTATATACCAAGTAGAACTGGGTCTCTCTTTTATCTTCTGCTGTATTTTTGAAATGCTTCTTCGTTTTGTTTACCCCAACAGCTAATGAATTTCTGATTTCACTGATGTCTACAATATTAACCCATCAATGTTTAACATCCTTGTAATCTGGCTCATACTCTGATGAGGTTTCACTTATTATGTGCCAAATACCCAATTCTTCAGGCACAGATACCATGTGGACGTTACAGAACTTGCCTGTGCAAACTGGTGAAAAACAAGGTTGTTATTGTATTCGAAATGAGCAACGCTGGAAAAGGCCATGAAGTTGAAACAAGCTGAAGTCATCAGCCTCCATGGCTAAGGTATACACATGACTTCATAACCTCAACCTACACTTCCAAGGACCATGACTCAGAATGTATGCACAAGGCAACCTTTAGATGGGAAACAGTCGTGAGACAATAACATTGTATTCTCTCTAACACAAACAATTTTAGTAACAGAGCTGAGAAGACATAATACTCCATCATCTTTGGGAATTATTACCTAGAAAATGCATATCAAGCTACAGTGTACCTACCATTTATTTAATAAATACATCACTGAGTTCAATAACAATGCTATTTTAGGGCCTTCAATTAGAGTTTCTAACAGTTTAGGCACCATAAAAATGTTTTAACTCTATAGGAATAACTCAGCTTGGACTGGTTGATATTAATAGCCATCAATTTAATAAATACATGTTTTATTAGTATTTTCTTTTTCTTTTTTTTTGAGTTGGAGTCTCACTCTGTCACCCAGACTGGAGTGCAGTGGCTGCTCCCGGCCACCGCAGCCTCGACCTGCCGGGCTCCGGCGATCCTTCCGCCTCAGCCTTCCAAGTAGCTGGAACTACAGGCGCACCCTACCACGCCCGGCTAATTTTTGATTTATTGTAGAGATGAGATCTCGCCAAGTTGCCCAGGCGGATCTCGAACCCGCGGGCTCAGGCAATCCACTCACCTCAGCCTCCCAAAGCGCGGGATTACAGGCTGAGCCACTGAGCCCAGTTAATACATGTTTTATAATGTAAGCTGAATGAGAATTTATCAACTTAGTTTTTGACTGGAGAACATACAACCTGAAAGAATAGCCTCACTTTCATATACCATCAGTTACAAAAAGAAATAACATACATCTTTTACCTAATAGCATAAGAGGATTACATTATATGTAGTTACTGTTCCAATGAATAAAATTCAATCCAAGATAGAAATGAATCCACTCATTGCAATAGCAAACTGTTTTATAATGGAACTTGCTGTAATATTGTCCTGGAAAATCTAACAGGACACCCAAGGAGAGGAAAATTACAGTATAAACAGGAAGTAATCAAAAACTGTCTTAATATAGGGAAAATCTGCATCTGTAACAAGCTCCAATAGTAACAAGATGGAACTAGAAGGTCAGCCGAACCACGGATTTCCTCAGTTTCCGATTATATTTATTTCAATGATGCCACTTTATGAAGTGGCATAAAAATAACCAAACTGAACGCTGACAATTAAGTTCCTAATGTATTCTCATTCATTCATTCAATAAAATGCATTTATCCAGCACCTGCTCTGTGCCAGGCAGTATTCCAGATGCTAGGAACCTAGGAGGGAATGAAACAAACAGAAAAGCACTGCTCTTCCAGAACTTATTTCCTAGTGGAAGAAATCACCAATAAACAAGAGAATTAAGCAAAAATACACAGTATATTAGATATGATGAAGGCTAAGGAAAGAGAATGCATCAGGAAAAGGGAATATGGAATGTCAGAGGGTATGCTGAGGAGATGATATTGACAGAGTAACTAGGCAAGGCTTCGCTGAAGTGGTAACTTTTGGGCAAAAATCCAAAAGAAATCATTGTGTCACTGTAACTTTCATTTTTCTGTCTTGAATCCATTATTTGCTGGCTTTGACCTTTATTTTTAGGCTGATAAAGTAAGCCATTCACAAAGAGGAGGAGAAGGCATGAATGAGAGGAGAAGAGAGAAACATTTAGCTTTTAACTGGCAAAAGTTTCACTACTTTGTGTGTCCTTTTGTGAGAATTAAGTTGCAACCTTAAGCACGGTCCTTGCTAATTTTATTTCTGGTTCCTGGAAAGAGCCCTGAGATGGAGGCAATGAGACCTAAGTGGCAGGGGAAGAGAGGTGTTACCGCAATTCAGACCTTTCACAAGGCTGGTATTCTTTGGCAAGTTGGAAAATGAAAGAAAAAAAAGAAACACAGACAAATTGGCTGTTTTTCTGTATGAATCCCTTAACTACTTTCTTCATTTAAATTGACATCTTGTCAGCTTAAAAAATAGTGTGATTTTGTTTCAATTCTCTGCTTTGTAAGATGGCCGTAACAATTATCACACGAATTTTATGAAACTGAAAAGAGACAAGAATTTTAAAAGTAAAAACTGTGTAGGGATGGAAGTCATTGATATTATTCCTTAGATTACCCCAATCAGAACATATTTTGATAATAGAAGACAACAACAAAGTGTTATAAAAATGAATTCAATGGAGAGATTATGCTGACAGTATTATCAGGATTCTGAAGCTATGTTTTTACATTAAAGACCCAAATGATGAATAATTAATTCTTCAATATGTTTGATCGGTGAGTCAACTCAATCTGGCCTTTGAAAAAGATCTGCTGTTCCTATACTATACATTCTTCTGATATAATCGTATATGTTGATCCAGACCTCTTATGACAATCTAATTTATATCTCAGAATAAGCCAGGAGTATATGACTTCATGCAGTGGCTATTATTCCTGGGAAACATTTAATCAAATGCTGTAAATTCATGAGGGAACAATTTTCAACTAAGGGTACATACCAGAATCACTTTTATTTTTATAACTTACAGAATCCTGGGACAGGCTCCAGATCTATTAAAATAGAGCCTTGGGGGGGGGGCGTTGGTGCCCAGTTATATATATTTTTAATGAACTCCCTAGCTGACAGATCTGCTGCAGGTTGAGAGGCATCTCACTGAGGCAAGTTGCTGTGAAACCTACAACACACAATGTGTCAAGTGAGGAGTTTGATGGAAGAGCAGTTTGTCACCACCCAATTTAGCTGCTCTGCATGGTCCTACCTTTTTGTGAGGAACAGTGCTCAGGTTCTAAATATCTGTCTGACACTTCACAAGACTTGTCAAGTAGGAGAGTAGAAAGTGAAACCTGGAAGGACATTTCACTGTTTATTTTAATAAAGATACTTTATAGAATGGCAGCCATAAAGTATAAGTATCTGAGGCATTAGACACTCGACAGTACCCGTAATAACAGGCTTATTTTGCCCAGCATGAAGAGTAGATTTACCTATCCTGCGAAGAGCTACTTGCCATCTTTCTCTAGTTACCTATACCAACATCATTCTCTTTTTTCTCCCCTGATGACAGATCCTCAACTTTCCGTTGAGTACAGTGTCTCCTGGAAAAGCAAAGATGACATTTCTTAGCCTTCTTGCAAGTAGATAGTGCCTTCTGATTTAGCTCTGGTTTATGAAGTGGAAATGGTATGTGGCATGTCCATAAAGGCTGCTTAATAAGAGGTGATGTAGCTAGAGAAAACTTTTCACCTGTCCGCCTTTCCTTCTTTTGGGGTGTTATTTCACTGATGCTGGTGTTCTAGCAGCCATCTTGTACCAGGAAATAATCTGGAAGATGGAAGTTATGTACTAGTGTAGCAGAACAGAAAGACAATGGTATACAGTGCCCATTCTATGAACGTCCAGTGCACTGGTATTGTTTCCAATATTCTTAAAAACATGTGACATATGTACAACCCTAAGCATATAAAAAGATTTACCAGCATTTTAGCCCCACGTCCTGAAGCAATAAAGTGAAATAATTTACCTGATCTCTGCATACCAAAGAATAATTAGTGGTTTAATGGTGCTAACTTAATAAAATATTAGAGTTGAAAATGGAAAGCAGGGTATGAACTGGAGCACCATTCATGGAAGGACTTGTTGGGATATGCTGTCATGTTAACCATGGTGTAGAATATGAAGAGAAGGGGAACATGACCCCAAGATCTGTGGTTTAGCTGACTGCTGTAGAAGATGAGGCCCATAAATAAGATGGGAAAGGCCAGAGGAAGAATAATGGGGAAGCCAAGACAATGAGTTTGGTTTTAAGCTCAAAGAGTTTTTGAAATCCCTATGGGATAAAATGTAAAGTCCTAAAGAAAGTTAGAAAATAAGTTGGAAATCTAGGTTTGCTTGTTCTTTTGCATTTTATAAAACATTTGAGTATTTAACACCAATTATTCAATAAATCCCAGATTCCTTAACACAATTTCAAGGCAATTTACCACCTGGTCTCAACCTGCCTTTCCAGATTTGTGTGTTAACATCCCTGTCCCTGCACACAAGCCCCCATTGAAGACAAGCATTATGCTCAAGTCACACACAACTGTTGACAGTTTCTCCCAAATAAGCTTCATAGAAGGTCCCTCCATGCATAGTTCTTTCACAACATGTATCCATTTTGCTGCAAATGTCTGTTTACCAGTCTGCCTCCCACACTAGGCAGAACTATTTGAAGGCGTAGCCTATTATCTTGGCTATAAGCACATCAAAACTGATAAGTACTCCAATTCTTGTTTAATTAACAGAGGCTCACACCCATTGTCTCTATTTTTGCCTGCTCTGTTTTCCTTATCTGGAACACAGAAAAGAATCAATGATGACCCTGAGTTGTCCGGGCTGGGTGAATAATACAGTGGTGTCTTTTATCTAGAGAGAACAGATAAAGACAAGAAATTTAAAAAGCCAAATAGTTAACAGAAGTAGAGAGTTTTATGAAAGAGGAAACACAAATACTCAAATCTCTGATTACTTTTACTTCATGTAGCAAAAATACATCAAAAGTGCAGAATCAATAGTTCATGTTCAGTCAAGACAGGCAGGAGTATGACATGGAAGCTCAAGAGGCAGGGCTGGGCTGGATAAAGAAAAGCACTTCAGGAAACCTCTCCAAGCCACAGGACATAGCAGCCACTTTACTGATGAAACAACCCCATAAGCAGAACTGCGATGCTGTGCTTCTTGTTCATCCTCAATTGTGTATCAAGAAACTGATGGAGTGCATTGTTAGATAAGGTCTGGTGTTTCCTGCTTCAAGGTTTTCTAAATGCCACTTGGACAGTATGAACCATTCATTTGCTAACACAGCAAATCTCAATCCAGAAACACACTGCTTAGCTTCTCCGATTTATAATAAAAAGAAAATAAAATAATGGCAAGCTATATGTAGAAAACAGAAGAGACTTATCCATGTTAGATTTGAAAATTTTTGCCAGTTTTCTATGACATACACTGTTCTTTGTGTGTAGATAACCTTTTAAATTATTTATTTTTAGAGATGGGGTCTTGCTATATTGTCCAGAATGGACTCGAACTCCTGGGCTCAAGCAACCCTCATACCTCAGTCTTCTTAGTAGCAGTGATTATGGGCACAACATAGGCCACTAAACCCAGTTTTGATTACCTTTTATTTAGTAATATTTACTCTTTTTTTTTTTTTTGAGTTGGAGTCTCACTGTGCTGCCCAGGCTGGAGTGCAGTGGCACACTCCCGGCCACTGCAGCCTCGAACTGCTGGGCTCAGGTGATCTTTCCACCTCAGCCTTCCAAGTAGCTGGAACTACAGGTGTGCGCTACCACGCCTGGCTTATTTTTTGATTTTATTGTAGAAATGAGGTCTCACCAAGTTGCCCAGGCTAGTCTGGAACCCCTGAGCTCAGGCAATCCTCTCGCCTCGGCCTCCCAAAGTGCTGGGATCACAGGCTTGAGCTACCGCACCTGGCCTCAACAATATTTACTCCTTTAATATCCATATTTATTTAAACAATGTTAACTTATTTAACAATATAAAAACAAAATGTGCTGTTCATATAATGAAGTGCTGACAAGACAATTGATTTGAGAACTTAAGGAATAGTGTCTT
Organism: Tarsius wallacei; assembly: GCA_963574415.1. Classification (NCBI taxonomy): domain Eukaryota; kingdom Metazoa; phylum Chordata; class Mammalia; order Primates; family Tarsiidae; genus Tarsius; species Tarsius wallacei. Next base: position 13,664 of record CAUYQG010038786.1, on the reverse strand, counting down.
CATAGGATATGCACATCTCTCAGGCCTTTTATATACAGCATTGAAATATGGTTTTAGGAGACTCTCCAAGAGAAGAGAGCCTGAAAACAAAAAACAAAAAACTTGTGGCATCACTCATGCCTCACTCAAATTTAAACTGCTTCTTGATGGCTCTCAGTGTAGGCATGTTATAAAGACTCAGTAAAAATGATCATTTTATGACGCAGCAATCATGCTCCTTGGTATTTATCCAATGAGTTGAAAACTTAGGTGAGCACAAAAACAGGCACACAAATGTTCATACCAGCTTTATTCATAATTACCAAAATATGGAAGCAACCAAAATGTCAGTCAGGTGAATAAACTGTGCTGTATCCACATAATGGAATATTATTCAGAGACAAAAAGAAACGAGCTATCAAGCCACACAAAGACATGGCTGACCGTTAAATGCATATTACTAAGTGAAAGAAACCCATCTGAAAAGGCTACATCCTGCATGATGACAACAATATGACATTCTGGAAAAGGCAAAACGTTAGAGACAGCAAAAAAGATAGGTCTAGGGAGGTGAGGAGGGATGAACAGACACAGCAGAAAGGATATTTAGGGCAGTGAAACTACTCTGCATAATATTAAACTGATGAATACGTGTCATTATACATTTGTCTAAAGCCAGAGAATGGACAACACCAAGGAGTGAGCCCTACAGTGGACTATGGTCTTTAGCCAATCATAGTGTTTTAACATGGATGCAACAGTTGTAACAAAAGCACCACATTAATAATGCAAAATGTTAATAAAAGGGAAAGCTGGGAAGAGGGGAGGAAGGCAGGGTGAATCATATAGGGGAACCCTCTGTACTTTGTTCAATTTTTCTCTAAACCTAAAACTGCTCATGTGTGTATATATATATATATAGTCTACTAATTGTTAAAAAGAATGATCTCAAAACCCCCAAGCCATTTCATAACAAATTTAGATCAGCACTTTGTTAACAGTTAGAAAAAGGAAGCACTTTGGTATAGAAAGAAAATGAGGCAAGCAAAAAAAGCTAATAATTAACTTTAAAAAAACCTCAAAGCTATATTCCAAAGGAAATCTCATCACAATACATCTAACTTTCTAAAAAAGTTGAGAAAAGAAAGGAGAGTAATACATATACAACTTTTTTGATATGAACCTTCTTATTCCTCATTTCTGGTAATCTTCATTTGTTCAAGTGTATTGAGTTATTATCAGGAGATACTTATCTATTCCAAAAGAGCTTTCTTCTCATTCACCTTCTTTGTTTTGTTATTGGAGAATATATTATACTTACATTTGTAATAGGCCTGTCAATACAAATACATTTATATTCCTATACGATTGTGGTTTTTAGATGAGTTAAGAAGGAAAAAATATGAATTCAAACTGTCTTTTATAATGACCTGATTATCTTTGCTTGTGCACTTTGTCCTTTTATGTGGATTCATATTATCTGTGACTCCTTAACTTGAGCTTAAAAAAGCTCCCTTCTTCAAAAAAAAAAAAAAAAAAAAAGCAACTTAGAAGATAATACACCATAATAGTTCTTGAGCTAGACTGCCTGGGCTCAAACTGCAGTTCATTCACTTACTAGCTGCATAATCTTGAGCAAGTGGCATCATCTCTCTATTGCATTTCAGTGAGACTTTGTTGAGCAACTGCTGTGCGTCAATCACTGTTGTGGCATGTGGCACACAGCAAGGAACACATAGATACCTGGCCTCACAGAGTTTATATGCTACTGTGCAGAGTCAAAAATAAACCAAGAGATAAAAGAAATTATACAGCAAGTGAGAGGGTGATGAGTGTGTCCGGAAAAAGGAAAAAGGAGAGCAGGTTAAGAGGGTGCAGGGTTACTAGGGTAGGGTAGGAAGTATTTCTTCATCTGCTTAGGGGGGATATAATAGTTTCCACCATCTGAGGGTGCTGTGTGTTCCATGAGATTTCCCATGGAGGAAGATGTTTCAATAGTGCCCAGCACAGAGGAAGCACTCACTCAGCAAAGGTAGCCTCTTAATACTACAATGATTACTAAGCAGTAACTCACACTAAGGGCAGTAAATATTTAAATAACATTTACGTTATCATACCCATCACATTTCAATTCCTGATTTTCTTCTTGAAATGTTAGAGCTAGCATCACGGGAAGTCAAAAATTTAAAATACCTTAAGAGACACATACATTTAAGGAAAAAATAAGCATTTGTAGAATTTGTAGTTGTGCTAGAATTTGTGCTGGTAAAAAAACATCTTTACCTTTCTTTTCACTTCTGCCAAGAAATCTCATATATAATGATGCTTAAAGAAAAGATTTGGCAGTTGTATTTGTGTAGGTTAGGTTTGGCTGCAAAGAACAGAAAAACTCAAGGAAGCAAGGGCTTAAGAAAAAAGGTAGACATTCATTTGTTGTGTAAAAAGTCTGGAGAGAGGGGATCCAGGACGTAGTGGTTTCACAAAGTCATCAGGTATCTGGGTTCCTTCTAGCTCAGCCACTCAGTGCATTTTAAAAAGCACTACTACTTTTTACTTTGGAAAAACAGAAAATATATACACTGCGCATGTTTAACTGGATGGTGGTTTGGAAGCATCAATGAAAATCAGTAGCTCAAAAGCATCATGTTTTCAAAGGAAGAGAGCCACATGGTGCTAAATGAATGTAAAACAATATCAGTCTCCTAAAGATCTGAACTGAAATGAGATTTTTACCAAGAAATTCAAGTGCTAATAATAGGCACCATTTACATCCGATTTCAGGCTTTCATTTATCACTGGGATAAATATTTTTAAGATCACAGTACTATGACTGACCATTCTCCATGGCATATTTGAATCTTCCTTGCAGTAGCTATCTACTGCATGCCAACAACATGCCTGGCAGGAGGCTCCAAAGACGACATCACATTCTCTGCCCTGCGGGAATGTGGGTTGGTGGACCTCACATCTCTGGATCTTTTTCCAGGGTCTTTGTCCCGACAGCTACCTTCAGACACTGCCTTGTCTCCAGTCTGTACCAGTGATGCTCCGCCTTTTATGGTGACCTCCCCACCCCATTTTATTTAATTGTGCAATTGTACTAGCCAAAAGAGATCACAGTATGGAATCCAGACATCGTTTAATATGAAATATAACAAATATGTGAAACATGTTGGCTCCAAAGTGTTTTAAGTTGGTAAGAAGAAATATACTCCAATCAGCAAAAATAAAAACCAAAGCCAGGTTTATAGTCATGAGAAATTGCATATAATTGGAAAAAATAGAAACAGCCTTGAATACTATGCCAGGGCTCAAGGATTTCAGCTGAAGATGATTATGACTGAGTACTCAGCTATTGTAATAGTCTGTCCTGATGCTTTGCCAACTGTTGTACTAGAGAACAGAATACTCTTATTTAAAAGACACAGCAATGTGTCTGTAAGCTAATCCAGTTTCATACATCTTTTGGTAACAATAGCCTAAAAATTATCCTTTGATTATTTGCAATATAATATAAAAAAAGATAGAGGGTCTTTTATATCAAAACACACTAGCGATGAAACACTTCCGTCAAGTACAGCTGCAAACAGACATTTGCCTGTGTCCCAGTGGGGAGCCTGGCAGTTGGGCAGCTTTAATACTTCTGGATCCTGTTACTTTGTGTATTTGGCTCTCTGCAGGGATTCCAGTTTTCAAAGGTGCTGCTGATTCTTAGCTAAATATCCCTGACAATTTTACACTGCTTGTTCTGAATGTAAGAGAGAAAGACAAAATCACATTCTACACCTGAGGAACATGTCAGGATTAAACTTGCTCTAGGAAAACAATAACCCTCTGAACTACTAATGAACCACTGGAGAAAATACATGCAGAAGAGAAGAAATGTCAAGTGTCTTCCCATAACTTTAAGTGGGGGAGAAAGGTTTTGTCAGTCTGAAATGAAAAATGTGAACCACTGTGCGCCTTTCCACTTATTGTCCATAACTCGTAAATTACAGACTGTCTACAAATGGTACATTTGGTACTTGGGAAATTCTTTATAATTAATAGGCCTCATAATTCTCTGGCTGCTAGTCTAGTAGGTAATCTTACATGCTTAATTGAAATGATTTTCTAATATTCATTTCATTTAAAAATATAATTAGAAACATCAGGGATAGCAAATTTAAATAAGCCTTTTTCTTGCAAGTCCCTTTTTATGATACAACTATGCTTGGATTTGGTTTGGCTTCTCTTTTTTCCTTTTCTTGTGTTAATGCTAAAAAGCAACCCAGATTGCTCTGGCTGCATATGACCACCCTGACTTCCCACCACCACTCCCACTCCAGATAGGAATCCCTACAGATTTATTGTCTGAACATAAAATGCACACTTCTTTGTTCTGTCACATTAGAATGAGGAGCCATTTCTAATGATCATGCCTCTATGTTTAAACATCAAATTTCAATGCATCTAAAGCATGTACTCTAGGAGAGAGATAGTTATTTTTGAAGTAGCTTCAGAGTCGAATATTTTCTTTCCATAATGCAACAAATTTACTTATCTAAAAAGCAAGGAGGTGGGGCACAGATAAATTTTTCTTTCAAAAGAATTCAGGACCAAACTGAGGCAAAAGAGAAAATAATGAAAAAAGACAATGTGATAGCTACAGACCGTGTGAAATCTTTAGAGAAAAATGGATATCCAAAGATAATGACAGCACTGCTATTGTTTTTCTCACACAGAAGACATGCTATTAAAAGATTTCCTTTTCAATTCTTGTGAACATATTTAAAAAGTCACAGATAGTGGTCAAAATATATCCCGAACAAATTTTTCCTTACCATATGTTTGTTTTCTATTTCTTACAGAGTTTAGAACACAGTGTAAAAACATTTTTCAAACCCACTCCTTGGGAAAAGCAAAGCAAAGCATTTCCATGACAAGGCATTAGAAGTTATAGGTAAAAAGATGACCAGGCTCTTATAAAAAGAAGAGACTGAAAAAGCAGGAAGAGTCATCTGTATTATAGATTATAACTAGCCAGGCATGGTAGGGTAACATAAACTTGGAGGGTTCTCCCAAATCTCCTTTATTTGGGGAGGCGAGGGACAGAGGAGTGGGATAAGCTAGGTCTTCAATTCTCTTACCTGTGGAAGCCTTAAGAGCAAAAAGCACGAGTTGCCTGTAGGTTCTTATAGTTCAACCCAGTGCCCTGAACACGGAGACTGCTCAATAGACGTTTGTTGAATGTTGTGCTGAGTAAATTTCCCAGTCAGCCATATAAACATGTCCAGAATTCTCGTTTATATTCCACAGTCACTTAAAGACCCATGTGCCCTTGCTGTTACACTGGCAACAGAAAACACTCCAAGCTGAGCATTTCCATGATTGCCTTTCATCTGAATTTTTTCCTCTATTTACTAGAAAATAATCTAGTTTTCTCGATTTCATGTCCCAGTGTAATACTCAGGCTCCATTTCAGCTTTTTAAAAATAAAATATTCTATACAAAGAAAATAGCACTAATTTCTTTATCTGTTCTTTTATTGGGGTATTTGCCCTAACTGCATGTTGAAGGCACACTGTGTGCTGGTCAGTGTGTCAGGCACCAGGGACATTATGATGACCAAGTCACCATTCAGGTTTGCAAAGAGTTCACAGCTCAGGTGATAACACAGTATGTTAAATCAGGTATTATAATTAAGATAACGTAGCATGGGGACATGCATGAGGAGTGCTAACATTGGATACATTAGAGAGACAGGCAATAATGGTTGGGGGTTAGTCTTCACCTTTCATTTATACATCTTATGATAATTTCTCTAGTTTAAAAAATCTTAAAATAAAAAAGGAATGTAAGGAACAACGAATACTAGCAAAATTCCATTATTTAAAGTAATGTACATTTATGTTGTTCACACATAAAACATCTCTACATACAAAAGAAGTACTTGTAGAGAGAAAAAAACTAGGGGTGGGAATTGGTATAGGAGAGAAGATTTATCATTTCATGCTTTCCCACACTATTTGCACATTTTTCCATATGTGTGAATAGTTTGAATTTTAAAATGACTTTTAAGGCTGGGCGCGGTGGCTCAAGCCTGTAATCCCAGCACTTTGGGAGGCCGAGGCAATAGGATTGCCTGAGTTCAGGAGCTTGAGACCAGCCTGAGCAACTTGGTGAGACCTCGTCTCTACTATAAATCAAAAAAATAAGCCATGAGTGGCAGCATGTGTCTGTAGTTCCAGCTACTTGGAAGGCTGAGAAGGAAGGATCCTGCCTAGGAGGTCGAGGCTGCAGCAGCTGTGAACATGCCACTGCACTCCGGCCTGGGCAACAGAGTGAGACTCTGACTCTAAACAAACAAACAAACAAACAAACAAACAAAGACTTTTAAAATGTGGAATGAATTCAAAAGAAAAGCAAACGTAGTGACAAGTTGAAGGCAAAGTTGACAAAACTATAAGGACAAGCTAAGGGTGGGCTACAAATACAATAATTAGTTTTCTAGTGGTCAACTGGAAAGAAGAAAGTTTACAATGTCTAGGAAATAAAAGCAGAATAATTTGCTCAGGGAATTTACCTATTCTCATTATTAAAAACAAATTTCTCCCAGGAGTCTTCACAAAGAGGATCCTGTGTGATACAGAATATCCTGATATTATTCCCACAATATCCAGGGACTAGTTTCACAAGACTTCTTCTCACAATAACCCTCACCAGCAGTTCACAGCGGCATTTCTGAAGAAGCCAGTTCAATCTAAAAGACAGGAACTCCCTGGTTAACAGAATGGCTCTAGAAACAGATGGCCTGAAATCAAATCATGGCCTCACCACATAATTTTCTATAAGAACTTGGGCAAATTAATTTATTATTTTGCGCCTCAGTTTCCTTATCTGCCCCCAGGGTTTGGTGAGAAATAAATGAATTCGTATATAAGCAAAATTTAACACAGTGCCAAAGAGAAAAGCACTCAATCCATGATAGCTATTAACACAATCATCTTTGAATTTTCTCTCACGTGAACCTTTACTAGGTCATTGAACTTGCCCAATACTACAATACTGGGGACTGTGGTCTTTGCTGGCCACCTACAGACTCCCCTGGCTCAGCAAAGAGTTTCCTGTTCCGTGAGGGGCAGGAGCCTAGCACAGAGCAGAGTCTAAAGAGAAATGCCTACAAACTGAAGCAAGTAAGAGAGCAATCAGAAATAAAGCCAGGACATTGCTCAGAAAGTTGTTCTAAATATGTCCTATCACACCAAAACAAAGGCAACAGAGGCCTCGAAGTCCTACTACACACAACAGCTCAAATTTACTTCTTGGGATCCCCTCAAGAGCCCTAAAAGAGAAAACTTCTTGTCCAACGGTATTTATATTATTATGTATATTGTGCATAAGCTATGAGCTGGGGATTGCTCATTTACTTCTTATAATAAAGCTTCTTAGGTGGATCCAGTTATCATCTAATTTTACAGATAAGGAAACCGAGGCACAGAGAAGTTAAAACTCACAATACATCACACAAATAGTAAACGGCAGAACCAAGACTTTTATGTCCAGCAGACTGGCTTGGCTCACTCTCTTAACTACTATATTGTATTATACCACATAATACATCCATTAAAATTATAAAAATTAACAAAATTTCCAGCAAAAAATTTAAAAAGGCTGATTACAGAACAGCCCGCTTTCTGGCAAGGTTTAGGTCCCTTCTTAATAATAACACATCAGCCGGGCTCGGTGGCTCAGCCTGTCATCCCGCGTTTGGGAGGCTGAGGTGAGCGGATTGCCTGAGCCCGTGGGTTCGAGACCCGCCTGGGCAACTTGGCGAGACCTCATCTCTACAATAAAGCAAAAACAAAAATTAGCCGGGCGTGGTAGTGTCCGCCTGTAATTCCAGCTACTTGGGAGGCTGAGGCAGAAGGATCGCTGGAGCCCAGCGGGTCGAGGCTGCGGAGGCCGGGAGCGGCCACTGCACTCCAGTCTGGGCGACAGAGTGAGACTCCAACTCAAAAAAAAAAAAAATAATAATAATAATAATAACACATCAACCTCACATAAAGAATGGCTGTTCCGTATGTTGGGGTCAAAGACTGCTTTGGAATAAGCGGCTGCCCCCATCAAGACAGAATCTCTCTTCCTAACTCACAGGGACCTATTAGGAGGAAAGGTCTATCAGCCTTGAGAGGACTAAATATCAACAAGAAGCCCACAAGCAAAGATGTAGACTTCTGTTGCAGAAGCCAAAATGCATACTGCCCTCACTTATTCTTAATACATTTTATTGTCCATATTTGAGGTTTACAACATTATAGGATACATATAGATAGTAAAATGATTGTTACAGTAAAGCCGATTAATATATCTGTCATCTGACACAATTCCTTTTGTATGTGTGACCAGAGCAGCTAAAATCTACTTATTTAACAAGCATCCCCAAAGCACTATTATTAACTATAGTTCTCAAGCTGTACACTGGACCTCTAGATTTGTTCCTCCTACAGATCTGCTACTTTGTATCCTTTGATCTGCCTGGCCCTATTTGACCTCCCTCGTAACCACTGTTTTATTCTCTATTCTTACATGTTTGACCTTTTTTTCAAGAAAAAGGTTTTACATGTGAGATCATACAATATTTTTCTTCCTGTGTCTTGCTTATCTCACTTAGCAAATAATGTCTTCCAGGTCCATCTATATTCTGGCAAACAGCAGGATCTTCTTCTCTTTAAAGCTGAGTAATATTCCATTGTGTGTGTGCTTGTGTGTGCGTGTGTGTGTGTGTGTGTGCGCACATATTTGTTATCCACTCATCCTTCAATAAACACTGAGTGTGTGTCCATATTTTGGCTACTGCGAATAAAGCTACAATGAACATAGGAGTGCAGATATCTTTACAAGGTGGTGAGTTCATCTCCTTTGGGCATATACCCTAAAAAGGGATTGCTGGGTCATAAAACAGTTCTAGTTTTCACTTATTTAGGAGACTTCATGCTCTTTCCTAAATGGCTGTCCTAGTTTACATTCTCACAACTGCATCATAGGGGTCCCTTTTCTCCACTCCCTCACCAACATTTATCATCGCTTATCTTTTTTATAGTAGTCATCCAAACCGGCATGAGGTAATATCTCACAGTAGTTTTAATTTGCATTTCCCTGATTATTAGTGATGCTGAGCCTTTTAATATAAATGTTGACCATATTTTATGTCTTATTTAGAGAAGTGTCTGTTTAGGTCCTGTGCCCATTTCTTAATCAGGTTTTTTTCTGCTACTGATTTGTATATGCTGTCTTTATTTATAAAGAGTTATGTAAATGACTGCAGTTTAGTGGCCTATGACAACTAACTTAGGATGAGAAGGTTAAACCCCTAGCTGGGTCCACGATACATGAAAAAGGGACCTTGGTCACATCAAACTCCCTGGCCTTCAGGTATTTCATCTACCACAGGGTTCTTGAGATTATCAACAAGAATGTATTGCTAGTGCTTTGTAAAAGTAAAGTGTCCTGTGCACAAGATAAGCCTTAGGATCATCATCTGTCTTCAAGTAACAGAACCTGAAAAATCATAACATAAAATATACTGTTACAAAAAATTCCCCTATTAACAAAAGGCCAAAGCATACTTAGAGGGGGTTTTGCACTGGTGTGGCCATCATGACTCATCCATATGCTTCTATAGGTCTTGCCTTGTGTATTACAACATACATTTTACAAAATGTACAGTCAGCTCACAGACCTTCACGACAGATACTGCCTATATCCTTGACTTTGGCAACACATTATTTTGATAACTAGAAACAAAATCTAAATCATTTTACATAACATTTTATAGGTTATTATTACTCTATCAACTTGTAATTTCTTTTCCTAGGTGATACCTTCTGATTCCTGAGCTGCATGAAGAATCTTGTTTATGGGTTTAACTGCTTAGAAATCTGAAATCAAAGGTTTCAACCTTAAAATTCTAGGAAGAATATATATTGCGAGAGACACATATGGCTGATAATCAGCATCATCTAATCCCAAAGTCCTTTCTTTACAATGTTAATTTGGTGCCAAAAGGGGCCATCTGACAACCACTTTCAAGCAGATGATTTTCTAACTGTTTATTAAAGAGAAATATTTCTCATGTCCCAGGGCATATTGTTAAGACAGGGATTTGTAAGTTCCAATTCATTATTAGTTTTGGCAGAATTTTACTGCCACAGTGTTAGCTTTGCTGGCAGCAGATACCATTTCTCTGCTGCAGTAGTCCACAGAAGAGATGTTCTAGATTAGCAATAAAAATAAGTGAGACAAATAATAGTGATGAAGACTTAAAAACAGTCATGTGGAGTTGATAAACCTAAGGAAAGGAAGTAAGAGATAACTGAACCAATAACTCACAAATATCTAAGATAATTAAATAAGCCTAGCATACTGCAAAATGTCCTTTGGCCATGTAATTTTAAATACAAGGTATTTAAATCTTCTCTTTCAAAGCATAGCTGAAATCCTTCGTGTTGCAGGAAAAAAAATAAAAAATAAAAAACGTAAAACTCCACCTGCACCTGAATGTCCTTGTTTTATGAATAGTTCCTTGATGCAATCAAGATGGCCATTATCTACATCAGGGCCATCTAGTTGAAAAATATCTCCCATCAAGAAAAGTGGAACAGCCATTGGGAATGGTTGCTGTGGAGAGCCCACTGGGATGCAGCCTGAGTTTAAGTCTCTTCCCTTCAGGGTTTCATTTGAAAAACAGTCATTTACAAACGCAACAACCACATCTTCTATTTTTCTTCTCAGGGACTTGCAAACTTTTAAATGATTTTAATACTCCTAACAACAGTGTAAAACAAACAAAAAACAAACAAAAACTTTCCTTCATATTTACCTGACTTCCAATGACCTGATAACACTATTTCCCAGTTAATTTTAGAGAAGCCCAACTTCATGTGTATATTATTCACTCCACATAGCTGAATATACAACACCTACAAAGGCTGACTGCTAGACAAAGATGTCTAAGGAAAAGAAATACAGTCAACACTTTGCCACAGAATTAAAATTCTAGTTATCTTTTCAACATTACTCTTAATTTACTTTTACAAGGAATGAAATAAAATAAATGTGAAACAGTCCATGTCTGTGTGTTTGTGAGACTTAGAGATGAGCAAGAGGATTCCTTTAAGATGGACACAGGAGGCACCCAATGTGCTTCCAAGTGGAGAAAGAGCCGGATTTCCCAGAATATGTTTGTTATTACTTATGTAACAATAAATTGGTTCTCTCTTGCAGTGTCATCCATTATTCTGCCTATTTGGAAATGCTCAAGTCTAATTAAAATTGGGATACAAGTAGTAGAAGGCAGAAAAAAAAAAAAAAAATCCAACCAGCAATTTCTTATTTTCTTCCTTTTTTAATAACCCTATTTCCTTAGTTTTTTTTAAAACTAGCTATTTATTTAGCAGGTAATGGCTTAGGACTCAGAGACTATTAATGAATTATGTAGCTTATTAAATATGCTTGAGTTCTAGATTAAAAAAAGAGGAACCAAGCACAGATAATGGTACGTGTTTTAGTCCCTAAGATTAAGCAATAAATTAGTAACTTAACTTACAGGTAGCTTTTGAAATTAAATTTATTGGAGTTATTCATAAACTTGCTCCTGTCCTTAGCTGTTACTCCATTTTTAGAGCCAATGTTTTGATTATCAATCTGAACAGAGGCAGAAATCCAGAGGTCAACTGGCAGCAGAAAGTGAAAATTATCAAATTAATGAAGCTTCTGGCCACAGATCCACTAGTGACCTTAATGACTGGTTTTCTTGAACTAAGTTCCCTTATTTGATTAGAGTCATCACAGCCTATCAGCAAATGTGATCGCAATTTACAATCACTTACAAGCTTTTTAAAAAACAACAACAAGCAACCCCTAGGTATTACACAAAGTCTAACTATGTAAATATTGTTGTGAAGCTGCAAAATTTTAAAAAGAGAGAGATAATGTATGAAAAAGAGATTATGCTCCACCAGCTAATAAATTTATCAACAACTATTGTAGGGTCTCATTTCATAACTACCTGATAACTGAGATATTAGCCACTCTTTCAAAAGATATTGGAAAAAAGACCAGGGCTTAGATATATTAGGCCTGATTCAAATTAAAGTCAATGAAAATATCTGAAGTTATTTATCCCTCCCTTTAATTCAAAGATGTAATATTGAATTGTTCCAAAGTTTATAGAGGAGGTAGTTAACATGAATATAAATGACCACTTGAGAAAAGAAACGTATAACATGGTCATAATAGCAAAAAAAGGAGAAACTCCTATTTTCTCAAGACATGAAAACCTACATAAAAATAGAGCTGAGATTGCTATACAAAACTGCACCTCTGTAACATGCAGCACTGCAAAATATCACAGGTCAAACTCATTCTCTGTGGTGACCTCAATGTCGCTCTATATAAGGCAGTTAGAAATCTAATTATAATCATTTAAGAAAAATCACAGCATAGACTTACTACTGTTTGCCTCCCAAGAGGACCTCTTCTTCCCCAGTATCCTGACTTCCTTTTCTCTCACCATTCATCTCCTCAAGCTACTCCCTCATTCCCACCCCCGTCCAAGTGACAGGACTTCCATAATCCTGAAAGCAGATGGAAAAGTTTTTGCCTCTACACTGCCCAAGATGAGTGACACTGATCAAAACTGGATAAGAGACAACAAATAATTGTTAATGCTTTCACAAAGATGACTTCATATGGCAGCAGGAAAAACAAAATGCATATTCAAAATTGTACAGAAATACTGTGAAAGAGATTTTAATAATAATTGAAGGGCTACACTAACGCACCATGTAAGTTACCATCACCGCAGACATAGCAAACCTCTGGCAATCCTCATTCAAAAAAATAAAAACAAAATCACTAGAAGTCAGATGAAGTAGATAAAAGCAACCAGATACTGTCTCTGGAGTGTAATAAACAGACAAGTTGGGGAAGTACTTTCAACTGCAGCAGGGTCTCTAAGAATTAATTTGGTGGTGATAAAAAGGAGTTGGGCAGTTTCATTTAAAGAAGGGATTCACATTTGTTGGTAGGGCCAAAGAAATGTTAAGGATTTAACAATGGATGCACCACTCTCGCTGTTCAGAATGGGAATAACAAGCTCTGCCAATGACTCAGTGGAAAACGGACCGACAGCAATAAGGCGGAGGTCACCTTTCCCTCTTGCTCTCTACTGGCACTGGGGGACCTTTGGCATCTGTGATTCCTGTCCTTGCCTTGCTCTCATGAGACACCAATTCCAATGTCTGCAGGAAAGAAAATGGAAAATCAGGATATACTATATCCTACCCAAATAGACATGTTTCTTTGGCTTTTACTATTTATTTCCCAATATCAGAATTAAACCTGGAGTAAGTAAACAACTACACAGTTACAGATAAAGCTTTACTACATGAAACAATAGCTCCTTTTTTTTAAGTTTCACTTTCTTGATTTCTTTTTTCACTTCTCTATTTTTTAAATGTGTCTCAATTCTCAATATACCTCACTTAACATGCCATCAATTTTTTTTTTTTTGAGTTGGAGTCTCACTCTGTTGCCCAGACTGGAGTGCAGTGGCCGCTCCCGGCCACCGCAGCCTCGACCTGCTGGGCTCCAGCGATCCTTCCGCCTCAGCCTTCCAAGTGGCTGGAACTACAGGTGGGCGC
>CAUYQG010038785.1:0-41031 GCA_963574415.1 Tarsius wallacei | reverse complement strand
GGACAGTGCTGTTGGTGGCGCATGCCATTCTCCTCTTGCCTTCCTCAGAGAAGGTGAAGAAGTGAGTCCCCTTTGCATCATTGAGGGGCCAGCTGCGCCCGGGGTCCTGTCCCTGCAACAGCATCTCTGGTCAGCGGGGCCCGCAAATGGGCCCCTGCCACGTGCTCATCCTCTTGCATGCCTCCACACCAACCGTCCCCACACTTCCTCACATCTAAACAGGGAAGGCACCTGCACACCCCTTTCCTTAGCAGAGATACACATTCTAAGGACCAGCCAAAGGTGCTGCCATCTATTCCTTAAATACTAAGTTGGCTCCTTGAGCAAAGTGCGTCCTTAGCCGCTTGCACGGACATTCTGAAAACAGTGTTTTTCACCTAGAAATTGACTTAGCCCATTTAAGTTACTATAACAAAACGCTATAGACTGGCCACTTATAGACAGACATTTATTTCTCACAGTTCTGGAGTCGGAAGCCCCAGACCAAGGTGCTAGCCAATTTGGTGTCTGATGAGAGCTTGTTACCTGGTTCATAGGTGGGGCCTTCCCGCTGTGTCCTCACAGGGTGGAAGAGGGGAGGGTGCTCTCTGGGGTCTCTTTTCATAAGGGCAATAGTCCTATTCATGATGGCTTTACCCTCACAACCTAATCACCTCCCAAGCGCCTCACCGCCAAATACCATCACCTTGGGGTTAGAACTTTAACATATTAATGTGGGGGGAATACAAATATCCAGACCACAGCAGAGATGATCCGTATATATGTGCTTGATAAACAAATCATGGATATATAAAGTAAGTTGATATAAGTGTTTACTAATTTAATAAGCACAGTCTTAGACACTGGAGATATGTCAGTGAACAAAAAGATTAAAATTCCCTGATTCGTGAACTAAGCCGGTTAGGTGATAGAAGAAAGATGAGACCGGGGAAGTGGTCAGAATGAGACCAGAGGGTGGAGGTGGTCAGTGAGACCTCACTGATGCAGTGACCTCAAAGCATCATTGGCTGCAGTAAAGAAGGTGGTCAGGTCCATCAGTAAAAGGCAGGTTAAAGGCTCTCCTGGGCAGGGGTGAGAAAGCAGGTCAGAGGTATAACTGGGCCCATAGCTTGCAGACCTCAAGGGTAGGGTAAGGACTTGGATTATATTTAAGTAACGTGAAGCCAGGGGAGGCTTTAAGGAGTGAAGTGGGCTGAGCCCTTTTGTGCAGGGTTGGGGCAGGGACCATATAGGAAGCTACTGCACCTGGAATCATCTCAGTGAGACACAGGGGTGCTTAAGCCAGGGTGTGCAGGGTGGTGGGAGGTGGCAAGATCCTTAATATGCTTCAAAGGAAAACTGACAGGATTCACTGGCAGGTCGAATGTGGTGTGCCACAGAGATACGTCAAGAGGGGTCTAATGACCTTGTTCTCATCATTTCCTCCTCTGGGCTGTGCCCAAGTTGTCTTCCCTGTCTTGAATCTGTGGCTCAGAGGACAAATGGAAGGAATGTCTCTTCCTCCTCTGCTGGGCCCCAGCCCACCTCAGAGTCCTTCCTTCCTAACAAAACACCCCAGGAAGCCAACTGGCTGAGGAGTGGTCATGAGGTACAGCTGGCAAAATCAGAGCTCTGTAATGAGCATGAACAATAATTTTTAAAAAGCCTAGGCCAGGCACAGTGGCTTATGCCTATAGTCCCAGCCCTTTGGGAGGCTGAGATGAGAGGACTGCCTGAGCCCACGGGTTTGAGACCAACCTGGGCAATTTCGCAACCTCGTCTCTACAATAAATTAAAAAATTAGCCGGGCATGGCAGTGTGTGCCTATAGTTCCAGCTACCTGGAAGGCTGAGGCAGAAGGATGACCTGAGCCCAGTAGGTTGAGGCTGCGTTGGCTGTGAGTAGTGTGCCACTGCACTCCAGCCTGGGTGACAGAGTTAGACTCCAATTAAAAAAAAAAAGTCTCCAAGCATCATCCACTAAATCAGAAACAAATTCACTATCACCACAACACATATGATAAGAGACATAAAGCAGATTTCACCCCAGGAGAAGGACAATAAGAACGACTTTTCAAAGATGAGGATTGCACTGATCTCAACGCCTTGTTGGGAGAAATGAAGGAATGGGCATGTTCATTTGAATAAACAACATTCACCAGCCCTAAAGGAGAGAAGGCGCTTGAGCCTGGAGTCCTGCTGGCCAAGAGGTCCATGGCCCAGTTCCCAGGGATCCTGTAGTACCGAGGCAGCTAGGGCCTGCCTCCTCCAGGTGTCCCCTCTATGAAGCAGGGTCGAGAACACACCAGAATGACCAGTCACATTGCTTTAAGAACAGACTTTAAGACTGATGATCATCAAATGGACACTTCAGTTCCTGGGGAAATGTACTGTTGAGAGCCCAGTCAGCGTAGTTTTATGACTTCCTGTAATATTCTAGTCATCACATCCAGGAACTGGAACTTCAGAGAGTAATGCTTTTTGTTACATTTTCCAACATACACAGGTCATCTGACGTCTTTACATAATATGAAATGCTAGATTTTTATGTCTACAGTGCATTGAGATATTAGAGTAATGAATATCAATTCACACTTGCAAGTGCTGGGTCTTGCCCACAGCAACTATTCAATAAATATTTATTGAACACATAAGCAAATTTTTCATAGAAAGTCTATTTTGGATTATACTAACAACTGTTCATAGCACAGCCTCTATCATTCCTCATTTTGATAGCCAGCATCACTGGTGATTTCTATTTCATTGCAATATACTTGAGATCATGTAGCCATGTGCTTGTCATTTGGGAATTTTATTGTGTTGAACATAATGAACACAATGATTCAAATACTATGGGACAAAAGAAATCTTGGATAACTTTAATATACTTCTTAGCCGGGCTCGGTGGCTCAGCCTGTAATCCCAGCACTTTGGGAGGCTGAGGTGAGTGGATTGCCTGAGCCCGCGGGTTTGAGACCCGCCTGGGCAACTTGGCAAGACCTCATCTCTACAATAAATAAAAAAAAATCAGCTGGGTGTGGTATCATGCGCCTGTAATTCCAGCTACTCGGAAGGCTGAGGTGGCAGGATTGCCGGAGCCCAGCAAGTCGAGGCTGCGGTGGCCAGGAGCGGCCACTGCACTCTAGTCTGGGCAACAGTGAGACTCCAAGTCAAAAAAAAAAAAGAACCTTTGAAAATGAAGGACATACCCTCATGGAAATTGGAACTGGCATCCAATTCCTGAGCAAAACCCGAAACCCACAGGCCATAAGAGATAAGATAGACAAGTGGGACCTCATTAAACTAACAAGCTTCTGCAAAGCCAAATAAACCATCAAGAGAGCAGGGAGACAGCCTACAGATTGGGAAAAAGTATTTGCCAACTCCAGGGTGACAAAGGCTTAACATCTTGGATTTACAAGGAACTCAAATGTGCGGAAAAGAAAAAAACAAACAACCCCATTATAAAATGGGTAAAAGATATGAACAGACACTTCTCAAAGGAAGACATCCGAGCAGCCAACAGACACGTGAAGAAATGTTCAACCTCACTAATCATCAGGGAGATGCAAATCAAAACCACTCTGAGATACCACCTAACTCCAGTCAGAATGGCAATTATCAATAACTCAAATAATAACAGTTGCTGAGCCGGGCTTGGTGGCTCAGCCTGTAATCCCTCGCCTGGGGAGGCTGAGGTGAGTGGATTACCTGAGCCTGCGGGTTCGCGACCCGCCTGGGCAACCTGGCGAGACCTCATCTCTACAATAAATCAAAAATTAGCTGGGCGTGGTAGCGCGTGCCTGCAGTTCCAGCTACTTGAAAGGCTGAGGCGTAAGGATCGCCGGAGCCCAGCAGGTCGAGGCTGCGGTGGCCGGGAGCGGCCACTGCACTCCAGTCTGGGCGACAGAGTGAGACGCCAACTCAAAAAAATAATAATAATAATAATCTTTCTTTTTTTGTTTTTTTGAGTCAGGGGTCTCACCCTGTCACCTAGGCTGGAGTATAGTGGCATGATCACGGCTAACTGCAGCCTCAAGATCCTAGGCTCAGGTGATCCTTCTGAGTAGCTGGGACCACAGGTGCATGCCACCACACCCAGCTATTTTTTTTTAAAATTTGAAAGCAGGTATTGTTTATTAACTAACCAGTTAATAAAAATAATCATGCTAGACACCTTAGTTCATTCTTCTAATAAGCCAGTTGATCTGGTCTTCCTTGTTCCTTTTGTACAAAATGGGTGGTCTTTTTCTTCATTCCACTCATGGAGAGGATAATTTAAAGAGCCAGAGGAAGTTATTTGCTTCTTCAAAGTGTTTTCCAACAGTAGCCATCTCATAAATCAGATCCTCCATACAGATGATGCCATATTTACCAAGAGATCAGACAATCAAAGCATTATCTGTCAAGGCAGTTTGCTTATTAATTTTGCCATAACTACACTTGTTGATTAGTTCTCTTACTGACTTCAGGTTTGGGTACTCCCATGCAATATATGGTTCCACAATCCTCAGCACATTAATGGAAACCTTGTTGAGTTTAACAAAGGTTCCACTGAAGATATGACAAAGGCAAAGAGGCTGCAATACCTTTCGGGCCTTTGGGCTCACACCATTGATCCCTCTGACCCTGATGACAAATGCCAACTTGTGTTCTGCAGGTACATAGAATACATAGAAGTAGCCAGTTTTTCTTGCCATCCTAGCCATTTGAATCTGTTCTGTACATCTGCCTGTATTCCTTGTGATAGTGCTGAAATTTTTCATAGGCAAACTTCCTCCTTGCCTTTTGAAGTATTTTTTTGGGTAAGTGTCTTTCTCTGGCACTTGATCTTCAGCTTTAAGAAATTTGGGTGGGGCAACCCTTTGGCCCCCCTCCCACTGTGGGAGCTTTTCTGTCCTCTCAATAAATCCTACTTTAAAAAAACAAATTTGGGCTGAGTGTGGTGGCTCAGGCCTATAATCCCGGCACTTTGGGAGGCCGAAGTGAGAGGATTGCCTGGGCCCATGGGTTTGAGACCAGCCTGGGCAACTTGGCGAGACCTCATCTCTACAATAAATTAAAAAATTAGCTAGGCATGGTGGTGCATGCCTGTGGTTCCAGGTACTTGGAAAGCCAAGGCAGAAGGATCACTTGAGTCCAGCAGGTCGAGGCTGTGGTGGCTGTGAGTGTGCCACTGTACTCAAGCCTGGGCAACAGAGTAAGACTCCAACTCAAAAGAAAAGAAAAGAAAACATCCTTTGGCTTTTTCTTAAGGGTTTCCGGCACATCAGGAACCTTCTTTTTCTTCTCTTCAACACCCTCTGTGGTTCCAGCTGAAAAAGAGGTCCAGTTAATTTTTTATAGAGACAGGGGCCTATTATGTCGCCCAGATTGGTCTTAAACTCCTGGACTCAAGTGGTGCTTCCACCTTGGCTTTCCAAAGTGCTGGAATTACAGGCACGAGCCACCGCGCCCAGCCCAAAAATCCTCTTTGGAACGCTGGGTTATGTATTGTTCTGGGTTAAGTATTACAGGTAAAGAATGAAAAAGACATACTTTGCCCAGTAGGAGTGTACATCTCTCATCTATGTACATTTTATTGCTCCACCCCTCATACAAGAGTATCTCATCTTCAAAAAACTGCCATCAGGGACCCTGCAGAAGTCCTGTGCTGTGATGAAATGTGCTGCTGTGCCTTACTGAGCAGCCCCAATGAAATACTTTCTTGACTAAGACTGCCAATGCTCAGACCAGGCCTTTAAAGCCTCATTTTCGGGCCCCTGCTCAAGAAGTAAATGAGACTTGTACTTTCCTACCTCCTTGTCTGGGTTCCATTCCATTAGTGGTAATCCTCTCTTTAAGGACTGTTGTGCTTTCTATATGTTTTGTTCTTCAAGGTGCACCCTGTTTTTTAACAGGGCATAATCCCTTACCTCAAAGAAGCAAAACTTTACTGGCAAACTTATAGACCATGTTGGGATCAGCAGGTAAGGAGGATAGTTAGGGTAGCTTGACATTCCTGACATTCTCTTCAGGTATGCATTTTATGTCTGTCTCTATGAAAAGAGGTCTCTCTTTCTTTTTTTTTCTTTCTTTTCTTATCCCAATCTTAGAGACCAAAGAACACTTGACATAGGAGTATGATTTGCTCTGACCTTAATTATTCTGGTACATTTTTTCCTTATTTCCCTTTAGAGTAAATTAAGGCTAAGGGTGAAGGTCAGAGCTCTCTTGGTTTCTTGGCTTTGGATTGTAAAAATGATTAGATTAAAAACATAACAACCTCCCTCGGTTGTCTCCAGGTCAGACACCTTAGGGTGTGGAGTATCCAACTGGCTCTGTGTGATCAGCGTTTCCAAGTGATTCCTGAAGACCCTTTCCTCCACCTAAAGCCTGAGAGCGGGCTCTTCTTGGGTGGCGAGAGAAGTCTAAATATAACCGGCCATCACTTTCGTCCTTTCCTCAGCCCACTCTCGTCTGGATCCTTTCACACCCTCAATTCTTGGCCCCGCCCCTTCCTAACTCCCTCGTCTAATCAATCTTTGAGTCCCTTCCAAATATACACCAAACCCAGGATTCCTTTCCACCTCTATTGCTGTCCCTAGATCCAGCACCACGGTCCCTCTGCCCATTACAGCAGCTTCCTCACTGGTCTCTGCGTCTGCATGGTCGTCCCTTTCCATCCCACTTTCCACACTGCAGCAAATCAAACCCTCACTCCCCCGCTTAACACATACCCACGCAGTCAGGGGAAAGTCCAGAATTACTAATTAATTGATCATGGGGAATTTCCAAGGTGCAATTTATAGCTATAGTGCTGGGCAAGCCTCCCTCGAGACCCCCAAGCCTCCTTGCCAGCAACTCTCCCTTCTTTCTTCACAATCCACATGCTCTGGCTTTCTTTCAGTTCCTCTAATTCCAGAACCACCCTCCTTTCTCAGGGTCTCTGCACTTTTCTTGCCTTTTCCTGGAATGCTCTTGTTCCCCTACTTCTGTGGCCAGCTCCTGTTCAGACTCCAGCTCTTAGCTGTGTTCCCTGAAATGCCTTCCCTGACCCACTAACTAGGTCAGGACCGGTCTGCTATAAGCTGCTCCTTCATAGTACCTCTCATCATCATTACTGAAATACATTTTTTGTTCTTTGTAACCACAGCTGCCTTCCAAGAAGGGTGGAACCTATTAAATTGAAGGACCTTTTGGCTGCTGAACTTCTTAAGGGTGTGTCATTGTAAAAGTTTGTGGGAGAACCAAAATGTTCTGCCAAACACAATGGCAAGAAAATAACAACAACAACAACAATATGATAGTTCTTGGTGCAATCCCAGGGACATGAGTGAAGGAGGAAGGTGGGGTGGGTGCTGTGAGATTGAAGGGTATTCTTAAGTGCTTAAGTGAAGAGATGAGGAAGGACTTTGGAAGAACAGAGTTAGCATTTAAAATAAAGAGTTTTATTTACTATAAACTCTATCAGAGATCCACTTCTCTGTACAAATGACCTCTCCCTGGGTAACTGA
This sequence comes from Tarsius wallacei, assembly GCA_963574415.1. Classification (NCBI taxonomy): domain Eukaryota; kingdom Metazoa; phylum Chordata; class Mammalia; order Primates; family Tarsiidae; genus Tarsius; species Tarsius wallacei. Next base: position 33,557 of record CAUYQG010038785.1, on the reverse strand, counting down.
TTAAACTTGAGCCCATGAAGAATTTTTCTACCATCAACAAGGACACACTTGGCAAAAGAAATGTCTGTGGGAGTTGGCAAGATCAAGACAGAATCTGGAGTGATGGATATCCACGATATCTGTCTGGCCCACTTGTAAGTGTCCACCTTTGCAGATTTAGGGAGGAAGTAGAGCACCAAACAGGAAGTGAGAGGACCAGCAGGGGGAAGATGCAGATGAGGCCAGGATGGAGACAGAAGGCAGGCTGGGATCCTGCTTGGGCTCCTCTTTCTTCAGAATGAACTGGACCCCCAAGATGACAACAAAAGTTATAAATTGCACCTTGGAAATTCCCCAAGATCAATCATTAGCTGACACCATACAATGTTCCCAGAGAGGTGCTATTAAACAACATTTATAGTTAATAAACATATTCCAAGACACACCCAGGCAGGAATAGACTCTAGGACTATGACAGAGATAGCTGAATGCAGCTTCACGGAGGTGACAGTCCCCAAGGCCAGTAGTTACTCAACTGCCTTATGGACCCTTGTTTTCATCAGTTTTTGGATATTCTCCCTGAACAATACCGGCAAATATTTGCTTAATTAAGATAAAGTTTTCATTCTAATCAATCAAGCCACAAAACAGTTTAAAGGAAGTTAAGCATCTAGGGCAGGGTCACACACTTTTCCTGTAAAGGGGCCAGGTTATAAATCTGTTAGACTTGGCAGCCACCTACCTACTACTCCTGACATATCTTTTTCTTTCTTTCTTTTTTAAAATGCAGTCTTTCAACAATATTCTGAGCTCAAGGACAGTACAAATCAGGCCAAGGGCAGATTTGGCCTTGGGCTGTCGTTTGCTGACCGCTGCTTTAGAGTGAGGAGAAATAGTCATATTAATGCTAGATCACACTTTCTGAATGCTGTTGTGTGCCTTGTTCTTAATCTCTGTACCTCTCGGTAGTTTGAATACTTGTCTCTCAGCAGCAGACCTTAAAGGATAATTCTATGGGTCTCTTAGAGCCACCATACGTATATGCAGAAGTTTCACTTGTGGGCTACCATTGGAACAAAGCTCTCCTGAAAACATACAGGGAGGAATTAAAAACTGATGCTCTTTTGATGGTGGTTCCACTGTGCTCTCTCTATAATTAAAATTCATTCATAATTATTTTCACTGCCCATAGAAGTCAGAAAAAACTCTCCTTCTAGACTTGGGGGATGAAGGGACATGGTCCTTATTATGTTTCTACTATGAGCCAGCTCCTTTTCTGAGGGCAAAGACAGCAGCTGTAAGTGCAGGTACCACAGAAGTGAGGGGTTTGCTATCACTGCAATTGTGTATAGTAAAAGAAGATAGAAAATAACAGGCAAGCAAATATGGTTATTTCAGGTACTAATAAGGGGTCAGAGATGATAAAATAAAGCTGTCCGGGTGAGAGGATCTGAAAGAGTGATTCCTGAAGTGAAGGAGGATGGACTAGTTAAGACCTCTGGGAAGAATAGACAAGGAAAGAACCTCTGCAAGATGTGAAGTGAGAGTGTTGAAGAGGAGGGAACACTTTTGTTTACTGGTCTATTACCCCCTATCTCCTTGCATGCTCTCCCCTGTCCCCAAGGGCTAGAAGCCTGGAATCTGAATTTCCCAGATCCCTCTCCTCCGAGTTTTGGAGGCAGTGCACTCTCTGCTCCTGAGATGCCGAGGTGTGAGTAGTGGCAGGCAGAGCACAGGTGAATGACAGGGCTTTGGCACTCCCTGTGCTGGCTGGGTGGTTTCCCCACTAGTAGCTGCCTTGGCTGGCCACTGTGCCCATCAGCAGTGGGTTCTTCTACTTTCTGACCTCTGGTCAGTGGGTTCTTCCACTTTCTCATTCTCTGGCAACGTTAAGAACAACCATCCTGTTCCAATTTGCATTGAGGTTTCCAATTTAAATTCTTCTTTTCTTCAAAAGAGTGGCTTTCCTTATCCTGTTTCAAGTCTGACTGGTACAGTAAGTACAAAGTCTTGAGGTAGGAATACATTTATTGGAGAGCAAGAAGGCTGGCCGTGCTGGGGCAGGGAGAACATGGCGGGTGAGTGAAGAAATTGAATCCAGAGGTAATCCTCCTCACAAAGGGCCATGCAAACTATCCTTAAAAGTGTGGATTTTATTTTGGAAGCTTTGGAAAGGCAGTGAGGGTTTTAAAGTGAGGGAGGAGATTGAACAGGAAAGAGGAGAAATGGACAAGATCAGAAAGTAGAAACAGACAGAATTAAGCAAATAATAATAATAATAATAATAAAGAGTATAATAACATGTTCTGAAAAAGAAAAGAATGGCTGAAAGGTAATTTGGTAACAGCCAAAATCTGAAGGGCTATTTGATTTCTTACATTTACTGGATGTTTTTCATCTATTCTGAGGACAAAGGAGGAGCAGCCTCAAACTATAGAAGACTTCAGATTAGTTACATAAAAAAGTTCCTGACTGCAGACAGGAATCATTTCTTTTATTGTGACATTATAAGGATACAATAAACAACTAATGATTATTGATTGATTGAAACCTAATTTGAGCACAGCATGGAGTGTCCCTAGGAAGTGATACACACGATTATGGATAATTTGGTCACATGTCTATATCCACTATATGAGAAACTGACCTTGATTCTAATGCTGTTCATTGATTATCCTCTATGTGTTCAGTAAGTCTCATCCCCACAAAGGACATATATATGCAGTTTTCAAGTTAAGGAAACAAATTTTTAAAAAATATATATACCTGATAAGTTTGTCATGAGTACACTATAAGCAACGTTAACAGTGATAAGAAGGTTATCTATCAGTTATTGCATATTAAAAAATAATTTACTGAACACGTAATACAGAACACATTGGCAGGAAATGATAAAGAACACAGCAGCAGCCGGGCTCAGTGGCTCAGCCTGTGATCCCATGCTTTGGGAGGCTGAGGTGAGTGGATTGCCTGAGCCTGCAGGTTTGGGACCAACCTGGGCAACTTGACAAGACCTCATCTCTACAATAAATCAAAAAATTATCTGGGCAAGGTAGTGCACGCCTGTAATTCCAGCTATTTGGAATGCTGAGGCGAAAGGATCGCTGGAGCCCAGCAGGTCGAAGCTGTGGTGGCTGGGAGCGGCCACTGCACTCCAGTCTGGGTGACAGATTAGACTCCAACTCAAAAAAAAAAAAAAAAAAGAACATAGCAGTCACGACAGGGAATAACGGCTCACCTCTCCCACTGACTCAGGCGCTAAACTGGCCAGGTCCAGGTTTCAGCCTCAAGATAATCACAGTGATGTCACAGGAGCAAGATAATGGGACATGATCTTCAACGCTCAGTGGGAGGCTGATTCATTCAAACAGGTCCTACCAGAGTACAGTAAGTCCCCTACTTCCAAACAAGTTCTGTTCCAAGAGCACATTCGAAAGTCCACTTTGTTCGTAAGTTCAACAAAGGTAGCCTGGGTACCCAACTAACACAATCAGCTATATAGTACTGTACAATAATAGGTTCATAATACTTCTCGCACAAATAATACATTAAACATTGAACATAAAAAATAAAGAAAACACTTTTAATCTTACAGTACAGTACCTTGAAAAATACAATAGTAGAGTACAGCACAACAGCTGGCATCCAGGGGCTGGCATCGAACGAACAGGCAAGAAGAGGTACTGACTGGAAGAGGTAGAGGAGGCAGGGGATGGTAGAGCTGAAGGATTGTCAGCAATAGGAGATGGAAGGCAAGCTGCAGATTCACTCATGCCTGACGCTGATGGCACAGGTTCTGGTTCCTTGCTGGATTCAATTCTATCTACCCTCTTGAAAAAAGTGCCTGCTTAGTAGCACTTTTTTTCTCATCATAGACAACATGGTGGCACTGGGTGGCATCCTGCATTGTTGCTACAACCTTCACGTACCATTCTTTTTTTTTTTTTGAGTTGGAGTCTCACTCTCGCCCAGACTGGAGTACAGTGGCCGCTCCCGGCCACCACAGCCTCGACCTGCTGGGCTCCGGCGATCCTTCCGCCTCAGCCTTCCGAGTAGCTGGAACTAGAGGCGCGCGCTACCACAGGCACGCGCTACCACACCCGGCTAAGTTTTTTGATTTATGATAGAGATGAGGTCTCGCCAAGTTGCCCAGATAGGTCTCGAACCCGCAGGCTCAGGCAATTCACTCACCTCGGCCTCCCAAAGCACGGGACTACAGGCTGAGTCACCGAGCCCAGCCTTCATATACCATTCAACGTTCGGGTCCTGTGCCTCAAAAGCTAACAGTGCCTCCTCAAATGAAGAAAATCCCCTTGTCATTTTCTGCGTCGTGAATCTCTTCAGTTCTTCGGTTACTTCCTCCTCTTGTCTCTCTTTGTCCTTTCTCTGAGCCTCCAATTCCATCAGCTCTTCCTCAGTGAGCCCCTCATGTTACACACAAGGAGTTCAGTGAAGCCGTCCCCTTGCAGATCTAGCTCAAGCTTCTTGCTGAGGTTCACAAAGTTGCTGAAGACTCCTCATCCACCTTCTCAAATCCATGAAAATTGTGAACAAATTGTGGGCAAAGTTTCTTCCAAGCCTCATTCATGGTGACAGCCATAACCTCACACAAAGCAAAGTCAATGTTTTTTATAGCCTTGTAGAAGTTGCAATCCTTTCAAAATTGTTGCAAGGTCACTCCTGATTCATCACTCACCTTCACTGACTGACAAAAAGAGTGACATAAGTAACAATTTCTTGAACGTTATTATAACACCCTGGTCCATAACTTGGATGAGCGGCATAGTATTCGGTGGAAGATACACTACTCTGAGGGAATGATAGTCATCCATGAATGGGAGTGGCCCAAAGCACTGTCAGGTAGCAAAAGAATGTTAAATGTGATATCCTTCTCCAAGCAGTATTTCTCTACCTCCAAGATAAAGTGGTGGAAAAACCAGTCCTGGAAATTGGCCTAGTAACCCAGGCCTTGGGGTTATTCTTCCATATAACAGGAAGAGAGCCCTTGGCTATGTTTTTAAGATCTCTTGGATTCTCTGAATGATAAACTAAGAGAGACTTCAGCTTCATATCACTGAAAGCATTGCCACCACAAAGCAGAGTTAACCTATCTTTTCCTGCTGTACAGCCTGGCATCAACTTTTCCTCCTTACTGATGTAACTGCAGTCTGGCATCCTCTTCCAGTACAGTCTCATCCACATTAACAACCTGCTAGGGGCTGGGTGCTGTGGCTCAAGCCACCACTTTGAGAGGCCGAGGTGAGAGGATTGCTTGAGCCCAGGGGTCCAAGACCAACCTGGGCAACATGGTGAGACCTCGTCTCTACAATAAATAAAAATAATTAGCCAGGTGTGGTGGCACACACCTGTAGTTCCAGCTACTTGGAAGGCTGAGGTGGAAGGATTGCCTGAGCCTAGCAGGTTGAGTCTGCGATGACTGTGAGCATGCCACTGCACTCCAACCTGAGCGACAGAGTGAGACTCCAACTCAAAAAAAAAAAAAAAAAAAAAAAAACCCTGCAGGGTAAATACACGTTTTCATCAATAATTTCTCAAAGTGTTTCAGGAAATTACCAGGCAGCTACCATAACTGCATTCACTGGCTTTGCACTTTTATGTTGTGAAGGTTGGCTCTAGCCTTGAACTGATAAAACCACCCATGGCTGACATTTAAAAAGTGCACCCTCTGATTCTTCACCGTGTTTCTTCTTCAAGTCTTCATAAAGGCTTTTAACTTTCTCTTGAATCAGCATTAAGCTGAGCAGGACTTGACAAGGATACTGACACCATTTACACACTGAGAAGTTTCTCCATCTCCTCCATCACTTTTCCACGCTTCTTTGATATTATTGTCAATGTCATTGGCACAGCAGACTCCACATTTCCATGACCTTGTCCTTGTTCTTTAGAATTGTGATGATGGTTGAACTATTCAAATTATAAGTAAGAGTGACGTCTACCATTTTTTGCCTTGTTCCACTCTCAATTATTTTCACTTTTGTTTCCATCGTTATTGCTGGGAGTTGCTTAGCAGTGCCAGCTATATCACTGCTGGTTTTACTCTGGCTTCCAGAACTCTTGGGCTTGAAATAAAGATACTGAGCTGGGCTCGGTGGCTCAGCCTGTAATCCCGTGCTTTGGGAGGCTGAGGTGAGTGGATTGCCTGAGCCCACGGGTTCGAGACCTGCCTGGGCAACTTGGCGAGACTTCATCTCTACAATAAATCAAAAAATTAGCCGGGCGTGGTAGCGCGCACCTGTAGTTCCAGCTACTTGGAAGGCTGAGGCGGAAGGATCACCACAGCCCAGCAGGTCGAGGTTGCAGTGGCCAGGAGCAGCCACTGCACTCCAGTCTGGGTGACAGAGTGAGACTCTGACTCAATAAAAAAAAAAGAAAGAAAGAAAGATACTGTACTACTGTACTCTATTCAAGTACTGTACAGTGAAGTACACCAAAGCACAGCCACTTGTAGAGGATGTGGGCACTTGACAATGTATGCCAGACATGTGAACTGACTTATGTGATTGGACATGTGAACGCACATTCACATCTTTGAAAGTTCGAAACTGGAAGGTTTGCATTCAGGGAGCCTATTGTACTGGTCTCTTATTTGGAGTTGCAATGGGTAGAACCTGAGGGAGAAACAGAGCTTTTGCTCTGGATGGGAGAGCCTGCAAAGCAGCCCCAAACTGGCCTTCAGGTCTGGGGCCCAATGGAGCAGGAGAAACGACTGAGAAACCCGAAGTGGAAAAAGCGAGATAGATGGAGGTAGGCTGGAGCAATGCCACGAGAGTAGGCAGTGCCCTTTCTGGCTTCCTGAAGGGGATGGACAGAACCTGCCCCTTGGGGTCACCAAGACCTAGATGAGAATCTTAGCTCTGAACCACAGCTGGGAGACCTCGGGCAAAGTATCCAAACTCTTTGAATCTCAATATCTTTGTCTTCAAAATGGGAATACAGAAGGTCTTCATTATCCAAGGATAATTGGTAAGGGTTAAAAAAAATTAAAGTGAATCTCAATGCAATCCCTATCAAACTACCAATGCCATTTTTCACAGAGTTAAAAAAAAAACAACCCTAAAATTCATATGGAATCAAAAAAGAGCCAGAATAACCAAAGTAAAAAGAACAAAGCTAGAAGCATCAGCATTACCCGACTTGAAATTATACCACAAGGCTGCAGTAATCAAAACAGCATGGTATCGATACAAAGAACAGACACAAGGACCAATGAAATAGAATAGAGAATCCAGAAATAAATCTAAATACCCACAACCAACTGATCTTTGACAAAGCAGACAAAAACATACACTGGGAAAACCATTCGACAAATGGTGCTGGGAAAATTGGATAGCTACATGCAGAAAAATGAAACTTGATTCCTATCTCCCCCCATATACAAAAATTAACCCAAGATGGATTAAAGACTTAAATGTCAAACCCGAAACCATAAAAATTCTAGAAGAAAACCTAGAAAAAAACTCTTCTGGATATTGGCCTAGGCAAAGAATTTGTGGTTAAAACCTCAAAAACAAATGCAACAAAAACAAAAATAAATAAGTGGGACTTAATTAAACTAAAAAAACTTCTGCATAGCAAAAGAAATAATCAACAGAGCAAATAGGCAACCTACAAAATAAGAGAAGATATTTGCAATCTATATATCTGACAAAGGACTAATATCCAGAATCTACAAAGAAATCAAACAAATCAGCAGGAAAAAAGGAAATATGACCAGTCATGGTGGTTTACATCTGTAATCCCAGCACTTTGGGAGGGCAAGGCAGGAGGACTATTTGAGCCTGGGAGTTCAAGACCAGCCTAGGCAACATAGCGAGACCTGTTTCTATATTAAAAAGAAAATAACCCCACTAAAAAGTGGGCAAACAGGCTGGGTGTGGTGGCTCAGTCTGTATTCCAGCACTTTGGGAGGCCAAGGTGAGAGGATTGCCTGAGCCAGGAGATTTGAGACCAGCCTGGGCAACTTGGTGAGACCTCACCTCTACAATAAATCACAAAAACTAGCCGGGTGTGGTAGTGAGCATCTGTAGTTGCAGCTACTTGGAAGGCTGAGGCGGAAGGATCGCCTAAGCCCAGTAGGTCGAGGCTGCAGTAGCCATGAGCATGCCACTGCCCTCCAGCCTGGGCGACAAGAGTGAGACTCCAACTCAAAAAAAAAAAAAAAAAAAGAAAAAGAACAGAGAAGAAAAAAAAAGTGGACAAGACATAAACAGACATCTCTAAAAAGAAGATATACAAATGGCCAACACAAATATGGAAAAATGCTCAAGAATGCTCAAGTTTAAAACACGAGATGCCACCTTACATCAATCAGAATGGTCATTTTTTTTTTTTTTTGAGTTGGAGTCTTGCTCTGTCACCCAGACTGGAGTGGAGTGGCCACTCCCGGCCACCGCAGCCTCGACCTGCTGGGCTCCAGCGATCCTTCCGCCTCAGCCTTCCCAGTATCTGAACCTACAGGCGCTTGCTGCCACGCCTGGATAATTTTTTGATTTATTGTAGAATTGAGGTCTCGCCAAGTTGCCCAGGCCAGTCTCAAACCCGCGGGCTCAGGCAATCCATTCACCCCAGCCTCCCAAAGCGTGGGATTACAGGCTAAGCCACCGAGCCTGGCTTGGATGGTCATTATTTAAAAAAAAAAAACAGCCGACGCTGGCTTGGATGCAGAGAAAAGGGAACATGTATACACTGTTGGTGGGAGTGATTTTTATGGAAATTAGTAAGTAGATTTCTCAAAGAACTAAAAATAGATCTACCATTTGATCCAGCAATCCCACTGCTAGGTATCTATCCAAAGGAACAGAGGTTGTCATATAAAAAAGATACCTGCAACCACTTGTTCATCACAGCACAATTTACAATTGCAAAGATGTGGAATCAACCTAAATGTTCATCAAGCAATCAGTAGATAATGAAAATGTGACATATATATATACATTATGAAGTACTATTCATAATGTATAAAAGAATAAATGAATGTATTCTGCAGCAACATATGTATGAAATTAGAAAACATCATCCTAAGTTAACGAACGCAGGAACATAATACCAAATCCTGCATGTTTTCACTTATAAGTGGGAGCTAAACTAAAGATCTGCGAAGACATAGAAAATGGTATAATGGACACTGGAGACTCAGAAGGTGGGGTTGGGGAGAGTGAGAGGTTGAAAAACCTAGTCACCTATTGGGGACAACATACACAGGTGGGGGTGGACCATTTAAAGCCCAGACTTTCACCATCGTACAATGCAATCATGTAACCAAAAACTATTTGTACTCCCTAAAGCTATTAAAATAAAAATTAAAAAATAATGAAAAAAATTGAAGTGAATCTATTTGATGGACCTATTTAAACAGGAAGTAAAGTTTCATAGAAAATAATTTAGGAATGTTTGACTACAACCCCGGTTTTAAAAATAAAACTAAAAATTATGACTATAAATTATTTTGTTTTATAGTTAACAAAGCATGGGTTATAATTACAACTTTGTGCTAATTTTTAGAACAAGGAATGATTCAGATGTGTTTGCAAGGTACTGGCTTATTTTCCTGACAGCATTCTTCACACTGGAGGTCTTATCGGTTTGCTTAAGGGTCTATTCTAACACTTTGACATGCAAATAATTCTCTTTCGGTGATGTGGCATCCTAGTGTGAATATGGGGGGAGGTGTGCCAAAAAACTGTATATCTATGTATTACTTTTAGTTCGCTGTAATCAGAAGTGTCTGGATGCTGATGGTAACCACTTCGAGCACCTCTTGTAATTGCAGTGACTCATATTCATCTTTTGTTATTAGTATATGTTGAGTATTACAATTTGAATACAAATTTTTCCCTTCTTAAAATGTATATACACTTTTTTGGCACCCTCTGTATTTCTCACAAGGATAGAGAATGAACAAATATAATTGTTTTCAACTTCAATTTACTTTGAACTTTATATAGCTTTTTAAAAAATTATAAAAATTCTTTTCATTCCTAGAAATATAGCAGACTAGATGCTCTGAAAAGCCTTCCTTCTCCACAAAACATTTAGAAATTCTGCATCAAATGGAACAAACACCCCCTTTAAATGGAGAGCTGACTCTGAAGAGTAAAGGCAGCTCCCAGAGGAAAAAATGGAAGAAGGCTGCAACTTAGATGCTGCAGCTGCCTGGGGCTAGGCAGGGTCGAGAGCTGCAGCATAGATCTCTGTGGGGAGTGAGGAGGCTGGAAGGGCCTCCTGGAACTCCATGGCAGCCTGTAATCCCAGCACTTTGGGAGGCCGAGGCGAGAGGATTGCCTGAACGAACGGGTTCGAGATCAGCCTAGGCAACTTGGTGAGACCTTGTCTCTACAATAAATCACAAAAACTAGCCTGGCGTGGTGGCGTGTGTCTGTAGTTACAGCTACTTGGAAAGCTGAGACAGAAGGATCGCCTAAGCCCAGCAGGTCGAGGCTGTGTTGGCCGTGAGTGTGCCACTGTACTCCAGCCTGAGTGACAAGAGTGAGATTCTAACTAAACAAAAAAAGTATACCACAACAAAGTGAGATGCCCAGCGTGTCTGCTGTGATTTTGGGTGATGGGTATATGGTAGGTAGATGGGAGATTTGAGAAGCATGATTTGGTGTGAAATCTTTTCAGATACACACACACACAAACACACACACACACAAAAGGCCATATGCAAGTAAGTTCAAGTTGTTCTGCAACTTCCTTTTTCCCTTTTCATTTGTCTTTGAGATCTTTTACATTATATGCACTTGTCTCATTTTTTTTGAATTAGAGCCTAACTCTGTTGCCAAGGCTGGAATGCAGTGGCATACTCACTGTCACCCCAGTGTCGACCTGATGGACTCCAGCGAGCCTTCTGCCTCAGCCTTCCAAGAAGCCAGAACTACAGGCTCACGCTACTATGCCCAGTTAATTTAATTTAATTTAATTTTTTGATTTATTGCAGAGATGAGTTCTCATCAAATTGCCCGGACTGGTCTCAGACCTGCGGGTTTAGGCAATCCTCTTGCCTTGGCCTCCCAAAGTGCTGGGATTACAGACTGAGCCACCAAGCCCGACCTGTCTTATTTTTTAAATGCTGCAGAATAGCACATATTATAGATATGATTTCATTTGAAATTTCAAAACTGCTGAGCGTGGTGGCTGTAATCCCAGCACTTTGGGAGGCAGAGGCGAGAGGATTGCCTGAGCTCAGGAGTTTGAGGTTTGCCTGGGCAACATGATGAGACCTCATCTCTACAATAAATCAAAAAATTAGCTGGGTGTGGTGGCACACACCTGTAGTCCAGCTACTTGAACGTTGAGACGGAAGGATCACCTGAGCCCACCAGGTCAAGGCTGCAGAGACTGTGATCGTGCCACTGTACTCCAGTCTGGGTGACAGACTGAGATTCTGACTACTCAAAAAAAAAAAAGAAAAAAAGAAAAGAAATTGTTACAGCAATTGCAGAACTCACTGGGAACAGGAATGAACGCACTCAGAACTGGCACCGGAGACTGAGAGGAGAATCGATGTTGTTTATTCTGGAAGTCTCAGGCAGAATAGCCTCCCAAAACCTGAGCCCCGACCCTCAGTTTCAAGATGCTTTTATAGAGTTTTTTTTTGTGGTTACAACATACATGGGTTTGCCATTGGTGGGTTTACAATTTTAAATTTAGGACCGCAAATGGTTACTTCCACAACAAGCATTGAAGCAGACATCTTTATGGACATATCCATATGAGGTGCAGTAACGGTGTTTACATAAGCAGAGATTGTGGTTAAGGGAAATGGCATGCAGCTGCCTACTTAAGATAAGACCCTTGAGGTCAGCTTTCCTGCTTGATTCCTGTTTTTCTATCTCAAAATTGTACAACCACCCTCACATGTCTGCTTTTCCTTATTTTGCTGATATTTATTGATTATATTTATTTTGTTTCCTCCTATGAGTATGTAAGCTTCAAGGGGCAGGGATTTTTGTTTCGTTTGTTCACTGATATATCCCATGTGCCTAGAAGAGTGTTTATTACGCATTAGACTCTCAATAAATATTTCCTGGATGAATTGATATAATAAGTCACATTTCAATCAATTCCTCAATGACTTGGAAGTTTTCATGACTTTAAAAAGTACAACAGCCGGGCTCGGTGGCTCAGCCTGTAATCCCGCACTTTGGGAGGCTGAGGTGAGTGAATTGCCTGAGCCCGCAGGTTCGAGACCCACCTGGGCAACTTGGCGAGACCTCATCTCTACAATAAATCAAAAATTAGCCGGGCGTGGTAGCGCATGCCTATAGTTCCAGCTACTCGGAAGGCTGAGGTGGAAGGATCGCCGGAGCCCAGCAGGTCAAGGCTGCGGTGGCCGGGAGCGGCCACTGCACTCCAGTCTGGGTGACAGAGTGAGACTCCAACTCAAAAAAAATAAATAAATAAAAAGTACCACAAACATTGTTGTGTGTGCTTCTACATGCACAATCCTGTAAACACTTGAGCCCTGTGAGTCTAAACAACGATGATGACTAGATGAGAAACTGTATGGAAAACTACTTCTGATGAAAAACAAGCAGACAACTCACTATTATTTCACTCATGATTGTTTATTGCAGGTACATGATAAATGACTTAGAATTACTACTCAGATCTCTTTCTGGAAGTTTTAATATTGCTCTGCTTCAGAGGAGCGGGCACAAGAATCCATAAGAGCCTCATGTTCACCCTCCCTTCTCCTTCACCCTAATCCACATCCTTCCCATGAAGGTGCATTTCTCTTTCTTCTGGAAGAAGAAGGTAGAGAAAGTAAGCTCTCGGCTACTTTCCTTTTATTGCTCAAAGCTGAGCCTGTGGGCAGAGTTGAGCATTTTGGAAGGACAAGAAATGACAAAATGCCAAGATTCATGTTGAATGTGGACTGAAATAAGGATCCCATAAATTTTCAGTAAGGCACTGAAATGCAGAGTGTGACAAAGGAGAATTAATACATAATGGAGTCACAAGACCTAAAGGAGCTACTGTGCTGTAAAACACACGAAACAGGAGAAACCTGCACAAGCCAGATGCCTGGAGGGGGCTACTTTGCACCTCCAGTCCATTTCCCTAATACATCGTGGTTCCCCTCTCAATTTCATGTTCAACAACAGTCCTCCAAATGGTATTCTACCTATAGCATCCATGAACAGCAGAATGACCAGATATTTAGTTTTAAAGACGTGCTCTTTTTTCTCTTAATACAGTTCTGTATCAGGATATTGGAGAATGATAATCAGCCTCCCTTTCCCAAGGGGTGGGAGAACTCTATATAAAAGTTAGGTTTGAGGCTATCCCTTCGGGTTCCCTCCTGCTGTGGGAGCTTTTCTGTCCTCTCAATAAATTCTGCTTTCTAAAAAAAAAAAAAAAAAAAAGTTAGATTTAACCGGGTGCAGTGGCTTACACCTATAATTCAAGCACTTTGGGAGGCTGTGGTGAGAGGATTGCCTGAGCCCCTCCATGGGTTCAAGCCTAGCAGGGGCAACCTGATGAGACCTCATCTCTACAATAAAATCAAGAAAATTAGCTGGGTGTGATGGCACAATGAATGCCTGTATTTCCAGATACTTAGAAGACTGAGGCAGAAGGATCGCCTGAGCCCAGTAGAGTGAACGTGCCACTGCACTCCAACCTGAGTAACAGATGAGACTCCAACTTTGAAAAAAAGCAACAACAACAACAATAACAACAAAACGAGCGGGGTGCGATAGCTCAAGCCTATGATTCCGGCACTTCAGGAGGCTGAGGTAAGAGGATTGCCTGAGCCCATGGGCTCGAGATCAGCCTGAGCAATTTGGTGAGACCTTGTCACTACAATAAATCAAAAAATAGCTGGGCATGATGGCGTGCATCTGTAGTTTCAGCTATTTCGAAGATTGAGGTGGAAGGATTGCCTGAGCCCCGCTGGTTGAGGCTGCAATGGCAATGAGAGTGCCATTGCACCCCAGCCTGGGCAACAGAGTGAGACTCCAACTCAAAAAAACCCCCCAAGACCCCCATAAAACAAAAATGTATCCTATCCTTCTTCCTTGGCGAATATACATTCATAAAAACCAAATGAAAAACTGTGTAAATCTGTGGTTTGGGGCAAAATATCAAAGACACTGAATTTAATCACTATTATATTATGACTGGATGTCCCATTGATGGGCTAGGATGTTTGGATGAGTAGCAAAATAGAAATATACATAATTACTAAATCATTACATATTTATTTTTCTTACCTTCATTTTAGCAAGATTATTAAATAATAAGTAAGTAATAAAGATTTTAAAAATAATTATATATTCTATTGATAATAGCATAAAAATATTAAGAATAAAATGTAATAGTATTCAAACCATACAAAATTTGATATATTTTTATCACAAGAACAAAATGAAGGAAAGATAAAAATAAAAAATTAAAAGTATTTTTCACATGCTTAAAAGGTAATTTCTTGAAAAAAATCTTCAAAATTACCTACAAAGTTAAAAAGACAAGGTTCAAATTACAAATAATGAACATCTAAATTTTATTATTTTTAATTTTTTATTTTTTTGAGTTGGAGTCTCACTTTGTTGCCCAGGCTGGAGTGCGGTGGCACACTCACGGCCACCCCAGTGTCGACCTGCTGGGCTCAGGCGATCCTTCTGCCTTAACCTTCCAAGTAGCTGGAACTACAGGCATGCACCACCATGTCCGGCTAATTTTTGATTTATTGTAGAGACGAGGTCTTGCCAAGTTGCCCTGACTGGTCTGAAACCCACGGGCTCTGGCAATCTACTCGCCTCGGCCTCCCAAAGTGCCACCGGCTTATTGACTAAGCCACCGAGCCCGGCCAAACATCTAAATTTTAAATAAAAATTATTTAACCAGGTGCGGTGGCTCAAACCTGTAATCCCAGCAATTTGGGAGGCCGAGGTGAGAGGATTGCCTGAGCCCAGCGGTTTGAGACCAGCCTGGGCAACTTGGCGAGACCTCATCTCTACAATAAGTCAATAAATTAGCCAGGGGTGGTTGGTGGTGCACACCTGGAGTTCCAGCTACTTGGAAAGCTGAGGCAGAAGGATCATCCAAGCCCAGCAGGTGGAGGTTGCGGTGGCCATGAGGGTGACACTGCACTCCAGCCTGGGTGACAGAGTGATACTCCAACTCAAAAACTAAAATAAGTATAAATTATTTAAATGAAGCTATAATAGTTATTCACTCTTTAAACATGTAAATAAATTGTATGCAATATATTATGAAAGTAAATATATTCACGAGTCTAGTGTTAATGTGTATGTATTGCCAATGTAAAGAATCAATAGCCTGTTTTATGTATGCTCTATTTAGACCTACATGTAAACACATCTAAGAAAAATACAAATTGTTTTGTATTGCAAACATCACTCAGTTACCGCGTGCTATTGTTGCAAATACCACACAAACACCTGAGAACTTGCAGAACACAACAATGAGCAAGACAACAGATGCTTGCCATGACTTACCGGAAATATTTTAGTACACAAGAATATTTTGCAGTCATGCTGAGAGGAAGGTTTTGACAAGTGAGCCTGTCTTTTCTCTTACTTAGACGTTTTCACTGCACAAATCTCCCCCACACTCGAAAGCAATCAACCTACAAACCTTGATGGCATCAGGAGGCCCGCAGCTCCTGCATTGAGGAGGTGGAGCAAGAGACTTGGAGAAGCTTGTCCTGGGGGCCTGAGCGGCACTAGCCCCAGAAGCACACGTTCAGGCTTCCAGGTTGAGCTCTGGGTCCTAAGTGGCAGAGGGGCTCTTGTGTTCTTGAATAGATTTATTTTTGTGTGCCTGTGATACATGGGATCCTAAATTTCAGTGCCTGGAGAAGGACTCCTCCTACCTAGATCTGAGGATGATCCTAGGTGCATGGAAAATGCCTGTGATTATTGGAGAATCACCTCCAGTGGAGACTTCCTCTGTGAAGGAGGGCCTATGGGACTGGGACACAGCTCTAAAATAGGGCTTAGCATGTAACATTGAAGTTATTCATTGCTCCTACTTGACTTGATGCCCCTGCTTGAAATTATTTGATGCTCTAACTCAAATGCAGTCTCCTTGAGGACCTGCAGCTTACAAGCAAGATTTACCAGCTGGACATGGTGGCTCATACCTATAATTCCAGCACTTTGGGAGGCCGAGGTGGGCAGGAGGATTGCTTGAGCCCAGGAGTTTGAGCCCAACCTGGGCAACATAGCAAGACCCTATAAAAAAAAATTAAGGCCGAGCATGGTGGCTCATGCCTATAATTCCAGCACTTTGGGAGGCCAAAGTGAGAGGATTGCCTGAGCTGATGGGTTCAAGACCAGCCTGGGCAACTTGGTGAGACCTCATCTCTACAATTAAAAAAAAAAAAATTAGCCAGGCATGGTGGTGCACACCTGTGGTTCCATCTACTTGGAAGACTGAGGTGGAAAGATCACCTGAGCCCAGAAGGTTGAGGCTTCAGTGGCTGTGAGCATGCCAATGCACTCCAGCCTGTGCAACAGAGTGAGACTTCAGCTCAAAAAAAAAAAAAAAAAAGTCAGAAGCTCAAGTTCAAGCTCATGCTCAGCCAAAGCAGTGTGACCACAGGCAAGTCAGTTAGGCTCCTTAAGTCTTGCTTATTCATCTATAATATAATAGAGTTAAACACAGAAGCTGTAAGGACCCTTACAGCTTTAACAACACATGAATCGACTGAGTTCTCAAAACTAAACTCACAAGCTCTCCACTCCCACATGCTGAAGATGTTTCTTATATACCTTATACTTTTATATAGTTTGGCTATAGTGGGCATTAAAATCTGCTCATACAAAAAAAACCACCCTTAATCCAATATGATCCATCAGTCATAATCTACACTGCAGCAAAAACAGGCCACTGTTCACCACATGAGAGTGCAAAATTGTACATTTATGAGCTCAGTGGAGTGAAACAATTTTTTTTTTTTGAGTTGGAGCCTCACTCTGTCGCCCAGACTGGAGTGCAGTGGCCGCTCCCGGCCACAGCAGCCTGGACCTGCTGGGCTCCAGCGATCATTCCGCATTATCAGCCTTCCAAGTAGCTGGAACTACAGGCGCGCGCTACCAGGCCCAGCGAATTTTTTGATTTATTGTAGAGATGAGGTCTCGCCAAGTTGCCAAGGCGGGTCTTGAACCCGCAGGTTCAGGCAATCCACTCACCTTGGCCTCCCAAAGTGCGGGATTACAAGCTGAGCCACTGAGCCCGGCCGAAACAATGTTTTAAAATATATTCCACGCTTTTGAAATGTTTGCTTTCTGCTTGTGGAACTTCTGCACTTATATACCTGTTTATATGTGTTGTATACTGTACATTTCTTACATTTTCTTTTCTTTTTCTTCCTTTTTTTTTTTTTTGAGTCAGGGCAGGCTGGAGTATAGTGGCATGATTCTATGATTCTAGCTTACCCAGGCTTGACCACCTGGACTCAGGCAATCCTTCTACCTCAGCCTTCCAAGTAGCTGGAACTACAGGTGTGCACCACCATGCCTGGCTAATTTTTTAACTTTTTTTGTAGAGTTGGGGTTTTGCTATGTTGCCTAGGCTGGCATTTCTTACATTTTCTATTATTCCCTTATTTTCCTAAATGCGATTTCTTAATAAAACGTGTTTAAAATAGAGTATTTCACTGCGTTTGGTTTGATCTGTTTTTATTGTTGTTTTTGAGGAGGGATGAGCATGATGGGATGACATTTGGCAACCCATGTTGCAAACTTCAGGAAGCTTATAAGACAAAAGAGGGGAGAAACACTTAATTGAATTGGGTGATGCTAGCTACTGTAACAAATTGACTCAAAAATATACAATGACTCAACCTAATAGAAATTATTTTCTTGTTGATGCCAACTATGCTGGGCAGTTATAGGTGGGCAGAAGGGGATGAGGGTTGGAGGAGCTGTTCTCTACTCAGTCACTCAGGGACAGAGGTTGAAGAAAGAGCTGTTAATTTTTTTTTTCTTTCTTTCTTTTTTTTTCTTCTTGAGTTGGAGTCTCACTCTGTCACCCAGGCTGGAGTGCAGTAGCACACTGACGGCCACTGCAGCCTCTACCTACTGGGCTCAGGCGATCCTTCTGCCTCAGCCTTCCTAGTAGCTGGAACTACAGGCATGCGCCACCATGCCTGGCTAATTTTTTTGATTTTTATTGTAGAGATGAGGGCTCACCAAGTTGCCCAGGCTGGTCTTGAACCCGTGGGCTCAGGCAATCCTATCACCTCAACTACCCAAAGTGCTGAGATTATAGGCATGAGCCACCATGCCCGACTGAGCTGATATTTTCCAAGACATGTTTTCTAAGATAGCTTAGTTGTCTCCAATCCATAGATGGGAGAAAAGAGAGTAGACAAAGCCTATCATTTCTTAAACTCTTTGGTTTGAAAGTGAAAATCAATAAAATCAGCCGGGCGTGGTAGCGCACGACTACGGTTCCAGCTACTTGGAAGGCCGAGGCGGAAGGATTGCCGGAGCCCAGCGGGTCGAGGCTGCGGTGGCTGGGAGCGGCCGCTGCACTCCAGTCTGGGCGACAGAGTGAGACTCCGACTCAAAAAAAAAAAAAAGAAAGTGACACAGCTTACTTTCCCTCTCTTCTCTTTGGTTAGAAGTGGTCACATGGTCCTCCCCAGATGTAAACGGGGAGCTGGGAAACACAGTCTATGACTAGGTGGACACTTCCCAGCAATAACTTTCTGGTACAAAAGGGAAAACCATAAATGTTTCATGAACGGTTAGTTGTGTCCACCATATAAAATCCATGCTCTAACAAAACTCAACTGGTTTGACTGGAGCATGTTTAGAAGGGGATGCCCTGAGGCATGAGTTGTTAATAACCGTTCATGTCACTTGAATTCCTCCTGAGGTAAACGGGCACCTGAATTAGGTCATTCTTCAAATAAAATACATTTTAAAAATATCTTGTACTGTTCTCATTTGAATTAACCAGGCAGGTTTAACTTGTTTTTAAAATGTTACATGCCATTCTAGAGTCACAGATACAGACATCATCCATATTATTTTGAACGATCTGTTATATGGTAACCCTAGATTTTCTAGATGAAGTTTTTTCTATACAATGTAAATGAAATCACTATGGTGGCTATGTTGAACTATCTAGCTCAGTATCTATTTCAATGTCTCTCTAGCATTTCTTTCAGTACAGAAGAGGTTGGGATGATTCTAAACTACATTTCCTGGCATCCTTTGCACCCATGATCTGGAAATTGCAGCAATTAGATGGCCCTTGAGGGGTATAGAAGACAGAGATGAGGGAAGCCCATCTTGCCACTTTTGTCTGTTGCTGCTGGTAAGAAAGATGGAGTCATCGGGTCCAGGTATCAGTTTTACGGATGTGAAGAACCAGTTGCACTGGCAGCAGTCATCAAATTCAGTGTGCTAGCATCTAGCCACCAGCCTGGAGGGTGGGGAGGAAAGGCAATGACAACAATAGTGGCAGTGGTTTCCTAGGCCATAATTGTGGTGTGTTCTTGAGTTGATTCATTCCAGCGATGGCTTCTTGGCTTCCCTGTCTCTCTGACTGCTGCAGAAACAGTAGCTGCCCCAGGATCAGTTCAATAGTCAAGTCCTGGAAAGTGTTTTTCCAGATAAGCCTAGAGCCTGCTCTTCTAGCTCTTCCAGCAATTGTGTACACATAATTCTCCAATTACATCAATGGCCTCCGTTCCCACTTAACAAGCTCGAATTTCAATCTTCTGCAAGTGACTGACAGTGGTACATGAGATGCCCTTTTTACCATGTTTTTGTGCCAAATTCTAGCAATCCTCCAAAGCTAGAGGAATCCTGGTTCCCGGCCCATCTTGATAGAATCCTTCCTTTTTCTGATCCCCTAGGCTTTTGCTGTTTTGGCATGCCATGTGACAAGTTATTTGCATGCTTTCCCAGCCTTCGTTTTAGTAACTTTCAGTTTCAGCTCTTTTGGTTGAAGGAAATTAGAAACTGACTAAAACAGGAGGGATATTATAAGAATATAAGGGCATCTCACAGAAAACAAAGACAGGATCTGCAGTGAGTCTTCATAGGGTAGAAATCAAGACAGAATAGCCATTGAGAAGCCAGGCATTTAATTTACCCTTGCTCTGTTTTTGTCTAAAACCATATGGTCTCTCACCTCCTTTCCCTGCACGTCTGTTTCTCCTCCCCCTGCCTCTCTCCCTCCTCCTCTCCCTTCTCCTCCTCCTTTTTCTCTCTCTTTTTGTGCAGACGGGTTTCTCTGTTTCTCCTGCAGAGCTCATGAATTTAAATTATCTGCTAGAGGCTTCTAGCTGCCTATGCAATACCCTTTGTCTCGTTCTTCCCTTCCATGTTAACTGGGCGTGGATCTCTTGGAATAAATACTACACTTTCCCTTGCAACTAAATATTGTCACAAGACTACATTCTAGGCAATGAGATGACTCTTCAGAAGGATGAGGGGTGGACCTTTCTATTCCTTTATCTTTCTAAGTGGAGATCAGATATGGTGGTTGGAGCTATGGTTAACACATTTTGAATATGAAAATGAAGAGATAAAAGAGATGGCAGACCCCTGAACTGGCTGGATTCCTGAGGAAGTGGCGTTATCTTTCCAGCTCTTGAGTACCTAGCTCCAGACTTTGTGTATGTGAATAACTATATTTCTATCTTAAGCAATTGTTATTTTGAATTTCTTTTTACATGCAACCAAGCTTAATCTTTTTTTTTTTTCTGAGTTGGGGGTCTCACTCTGTCACCCAGGCTGGAGCTCAGTGGCACTATCATGGCTCACTGCAGATATGACCCCCTGGAATCAAGTGATCCTTTTGCCTCAGCCTTCCAAGTCACTGGGGCTATAAGGGCACAAGACCATGCCTAGCTAATTAAAAAAAAGTATGTATTTTGTAAAGATGATGTGTTACTATATTGCCCAGGCTGGTCTCAAACTCCCAGGCTCAAGCAGTCTTCCCCCCTCAGCCTCCCCAGGTGCTGGGATTATACTGTGACTGGCCTAAATTTAATCTTTTTTTTTTTTTTTTGAGTCGGAGAATCACTGCTGTCTGGGCTGGCATGCAGTAGCACGCTCACAGCCACCACAGCCTCAACCTGCTGGGCTCAGGTGATCCTTCCACCTCAGCCTTCCAAATAGCTGGAACCCCAGGCATGCTCCACCATGCCAAGCTACTTTTTTGATATATTGTAGAGACAAGGTCTCACCAAATTACCCAGGCTGGTCTCAAATTCCTGGGCTCAGGCAATCCTCTCACCTCAGCCTCCCAATGTGCTGGGATTACAGGTGTGAGCCACCATGACTTAACTGACACATATGGCCCCCATTTTATGAATAATAGAGAATAACTAGTGTCTCTGTTTCAATTCCAAGCTTCTGGGAGAGATGGGAAGAGTTTAGCTTCTGTATCTACCTGTATTGCAATCTGCAATGGTCAGAGAACAAGTTCCATAATACAAATAAGATGCAGAAGATCTATGCATGTGGGTTGCAGGGAGTTGTTTTTACAGAAGGAGGCGTGTGTCTTGCACAGATACTAAAAAGTTGTCTACTGTACTCCTCTTCAGTTACAAGCTAATTCCGTTTTCAGCTTTATCTGTAAATATCTTCCCCTTCAAAACATACAGACTACATTTCTTTCTTTTTCTTTTTTTTGAGTTGGAGTCTCACTCCGTCGCCCAGACTGGAGTGCAGTGGCACACTCACGGTCACCCCAGTGTCGACCTGCTGGGTTCCAGCCATCCTTCTGCCCTAGCATTCCAAGTAGCTGAAACTACAGGCACACACTACCACGTCCAGCAAATTTTTTAAAAATTTTTTGTAGAGACGAGGTCTCGCCAAGTTGCACAGGCTGGTCTCAAACCTGTGGGCTCAGGCAATTCACTCTCCTTGGCCTTCCAAAGTGCTGGGATTATAGCTACTGAGCCTGGCCCAGTCTACATTTCAGTGAAATTCTTCAGATACTTACTTTTAGCCACAAATCTAAGCAGAAATAAGTTACATTATACCCACTAGCAAGAGCACACTACTTACCCAATCTTGATCTTCTGGAAAAGATTCTGGAAATCAAGCACTTGATTCTCATAGTCAGGTAGGGTTCAACTAGTTCAGGAACCTAGGTATAAAACAATGACCTAAACAATTCTTCAATTGCCTTGTGAAGACAGCAAAAAGGATTTGAAATTCCAGAGCCCACAGTGTAAAACAAGTAACTACCACCTCCCATGCATGCAACTCAGTAATACATATATAATTTATCATGATATCATATAATTACATAATCATATAATTTATGTAACTCAGCATGAAGATGATTTTTTTTTTTTAAGTTGGAGTCTCACTTTGTCATCCAGGCTGGAGTGCAGTGGCACACTCAGAGCCACCATAGCCTCCACCTGCTAGGCTCAGGCAATCCTTCTACCTCAGCCTCCCAAGTAGCTGTAACTACAGGCACGTGCCACCATGTCCGGCTAATTTTTTGATTTATCGTAGAGACGTGCTCTCACCATGTTGCCCAGGCTGGTCTCGAACCCGTGGGCTCAGGCAATCCTCTCTCCTCAGCTTCCCAACGTGCTGGGATTGATTATGGGCGTGAGTCACCACGCCTGGCCGGGAGGATAATTTTTAATTGTCAAATTTTTAAAAATAAAAATATATTTCTAGATAATTGCATCTTCATTTTAGAAATCTCCATCATGCAGAAGTATACAAACCACACAATGGAAGTACCTCTTGTCGCTCTACCCAGCTGTTGTGGTGTTCTTTCCGTCATTCTTTGTGTTTTGAGTGTTGTGGTGATGGGTGGGTTATTTTTAACCCTTTGGCACAAAGAGTCATTTTTGGTTTGGACCCCAAACTGGAACTAATGTTTCAGTGTCCAAAACCAGGCATGCCCAGTGTGACAGGGTGCGTGCCCTCCTGTAGGATGAATGGGACATTGCTGTCTTATACCTGAGCTCGTGAACTACACTGACTATATTGCTGCATTTATTGTCTCATCATTCCCAGTAGCATTTGCTGCATCTGCACTCTGGGCTATGATGGGGATAGATAGCAGTCTCTAAGTCTCTACCCATAAATAGAAGGCAGGCACTGTAGATATTGCAACTGCCTCAGGTTCCATTCATTTCTTCTAGACACTGTAGCTTGTATTCCCACTCACTCAAACTTAGGCATAACTGAGTGACTTGATGAGTCAAAGAAATATGAACAAAAGTGATGTGAGTCACTTCTGGGCAGAAACGTCTAGATCCTGTATCTGACTCAACACATTGTTGTATCCTGCCTCTGCAATTGTGGGTCAACATGGTGCCGCTGCCAGTCTGAGTCTCTCAGTAACTACCATGAACAGAGCCCCTTTGTTGATCATGATGGCCAGTTAGTATAAGTGAGAACTTTTGTATTTTAAAGCCTTTCCCAACTGAGAGACTCTTCTTGAGGAATTCACAAACTAGCAGAGAAACAATATGGAACCATTGTTTAGAAATATAAAGTACTGTATATGACCAAGTAAGTGTTCAAGTGTTTGAATAAAATAAGATAGGATAATCTCCCTCCAGTCTCTCTCTCCTATTGCTATCTTTCAGTCTGGCAGTGTTAGCCCAGCCTCCCATGTGTCTTAGGTAGACTATCTCCAAATGGATTTATCTACACAACTGGAATAAAATGAAAATTTAAAAATTGTTGCTGAGTGGGGTGGCTCATGCCTGTAATCCCAACACTTTGGGAGGGAGAATGAGGTGTTCACTTGAGGCCAGGAGCTCGAGACCAGCCTAAGAAACATAGTGAGACCCTGTCTCTACAAAAAAAATTAAAAATTTAACTGGGCATGGTGGTGCGCATCTCAAGTCCCAGTTACTCAGGAGGCAGAGGTGGAAAGATCACCTGAGCCTGGGAGGTCGAGGCTGTGGGAAGATCAAGGCTGCAGTGAGTCGTGGTCGTGCCACTGCATGCCAGCCTGGGTGATAGAGTAAGCCGCAGACTCAAAAACAAAAAAATTGTGTGTCTGTAAGCATACAGTCTGAAACTGAACCCTGACATTTTAACTAATTAAGAACACTTGCAGCAGAGAAAATACTTTTCTCTCCATCTCATTTATGTTCATTTTCTTGTTGAACAATTTCAAAATAAGGGCTTCCATAGTAGATAGTAATATCAATTAAACAGGAAAACAGTTTATGTTAACTGGATGGTCTCTCTTTTCTTTTACCTTTTGTAAAGCATATTAGTAAAACAGTATGTTAATGAAGCTTATCTTAAATCCATTCTTTTTTTTCAAGTTTTTATCTGTCTATTTTCATGCGTAAATTTATCTCAGAGACCAGATTCTCTCCCACCTTCCGTCCTTCACCCCTTTATAATATAAAATTAGCCTTAGTTCCTATCATAGTACGTCATAATAATGTCCTGCCCTATTGGACTCTGAACTACTTTCCACAATTTATTTTTTATAAGTGTTAAACGATAACCAGAAGGTTAGGATAAAAGGCAAGCCAGTGTCATGCACACACAGCCACTTTGACAAGGTCTCTACTGACCCAGGGGTGACCATGACCTGCTGTGAAGGATGGACATCCTGCAATGGATTCTGTTTGCTGGTTCTGCTTATACTGGGGATAGTTCTCAATGCAGTGCCTCTAATTGTCAACTTTGTTGAGGAAGACAAACTTTTTCAAAACCCCATCTCTTGCTTTGAATGGTGGCTCCCAGGAATTATAGGAGCAGGTCTGATGGTGAGTAATATTTATTTAACTTAATTTGCAGAAGAGCTTGCCTATTTCACCAAACTTTTATAGGCTGTCTTTCAGCCTTACAGTTAGCTCTGTCTTGTCTTAGGAAACAATTTACAGCAGTGGTATGGCATTAATTTGTATTGGTCATCAGTGAAGAATGGTTGGTAATTTAGGTACATTATGTGGTACAGGCTAAGGAGCTCAGGCAAAAAAGAAGAATAATAAATTGATAAAAATCGGTTGGGATATTATCGATCACATTTTTCCACATTAGGGCTGTTCTTCCAAGCTTTATAGTTAGTGTTAGGCAGCTTTTGAATTAATTCCCTCAACTTTCCTTTGCTCCTTACCAGTCCCTAAGCATTTACAGGGAATATAATAGGAGTGGGGAGCTGCCAATAGGAATGAAAAGAAACATTCCCATGCACAATGATTATCCCGGATGATGATAATCATGAAGCATGAATGTGCCATGGTCTGTACCAGAAGGCAGGTGGACTTGAAATCCAGGTCTCTGGCCTCAAGGACTTCTTGACTCAGCTATTATAGAACCCAGAACATCATAGAGCTTTTAAAATATTTTGATTATTATTAATAGGACACACCTTTGTTGAAATCTGCAGCCGAGCAATACAGAACTCCTGAATGTCACTGATCATGAACGACCTGAGGCACTTGCGATGGTCAGATTTACAGACTTTCTCTTGGGAATTCTGATGTAGTAGGCCTGGGTAGGGTCCACTTGTATTGTGGAATACTGCTTTCATATCTGGAAAATTATGTGGACTATAGTTGTTTCCAATGTATTACTGTGAGTAAAACATGCATCCTTTGGCTTTGTTTCCATAGTCATGAGGATGAGAATGCTAAAGCTGAAAATTCAGCATCTAGGAGGCTTGTTTGTGTGTATTATTACACCACTAGGGGGTTAGTTAGTGTCAGAGAAATTTGTGTGTGTGTGTGTGAGAGAGAGAGAGAGATAGAGAGAGAGAGAGCGGTGTGTGTGTGTGTGTGTGTGTGTGTGTGTGTGTGTGTATGTGTGTGTGTGAGAGACAGCGCTGCAAGGAATGATATTATCAGTGTTTTAGAGATAATAAAACATGGAGGTGATTTTAAAGAAAACCAGGACATGGTTTTCTACTTGAATCACTAATTCTTTTTTTTTTTTTTTTGAGTCTTTGTCTCACTTTGTTGTCCAGGCTGGAGTGCAGTGGCATGTTCATGGTCACCGCAGCCTCGACCTGCTGGGCTCAGGAGGCAATCCTTCTGCCTCAGCCTTCCAAGTAGCTGGAACTACAGGCACACGCCACCACACCCACAAAGTTTTTTGATTTATTGTAGAGATGAAGTCTTGTCGAGTTGCTCAAGCTGTTCTTGAACCTATGGGCTCAGGCAGTCCCCTTACCCTGCCTCCCAAAGTGCTGGGATTACAGGCTTGAGCCACTGTGCCTGGCTGAATCACTAATTCTTAATGATTAGTTAATAATCAGTTACTGCTGCTGGTCTTATCTCTGGACGTATATAAAAATTCTCTTAGACCATTATGAATTAAACTTCAGATAAAACTTTGTCCTTCAGCTGATACACAGGACTAGAGACCACTCTGGCATAAACAAGCCATTCTAGGGAGCATTCCCCAAAGGTTGGAAGCTTCTTTATTAGTATGAGCAATCTATTCACTTGCTTTAGGAAGGAAGATCCGATTCAAGGAAAATCTTTTGGAAAGTGTTGGACTATTTCTTTAAACTACCATGAAAGCTCTTTTCTAGGCCAAAATAGAGAAAACACATCACTCAACAGTGTGAAGCAACTGTAAGCCGGCATGTCTGTTTTCTCCCTGCAGAAGGCCTCACTTCACTTGAGTAGTGTAAGCCTCCTTCACATTTGCTAACACCAGAAGCCAGGAGCAGCTGGCTGAGCATAACTTAGCGATGGCAATTTCCATTAAGCTCCTAAAAGTTCCTGAGTTAAGACAGTCCACTCAGAATAACTCATGTAGCTGTAGCTATAAATTGGCCCTGCCACAAACTCCATGAGAATTAGAAAAAAAATTTGTACAAGCATTAAAAGAACCTGAGGTGATGAGGACACATACCTACATTCCTTGTGTCTTTCATTTTGGGAAGGTGGTGAGCATACTGCGAGGAGAGAAGAGACAGAGAAAGACACAGAGACAGACAGAAGAATATAAATCTTCCATTTATTGACCACCTGCTAAGTGCCAACCACTGGGCTCATGTGTTACATCATTACCTCATTTAATCTCTATAGTAACCTGGGCAGATATTATTGTTTGTATTTTACAGATCAACAAAATGAAAGTTAGGAATGTTAGCAAGGTCACATAGTGGGTGTGAGGTCCAATTCCACATTTATCTGACTCCAAAGCTGTTTTTCCACCAGCACTGGTACTATAGTCCTCAACATCTGTCTCAGGCTGCCAGAAGGGAAAAATACAACTCGTAATTTAATCCATAAAGTAAAGTGACCAGGAAACTTATCCACCGAAAGGTTGTATAAACTTGTGAAACAGTTTCAGAGAATCTGGACTTCCTTGTTCCACAGGTAAAAAGAGTACCTTATCATCTTCAGTAAGTGTTAACGAAAGGTATGAACACCAGGCTATCTCTGTGACTCAGTATTACAGAACGTCATTAAAGCATCAAACAGCTCTTTGAAAAGTTCGATACGCACTTAATAGATAGAGCCTCAAACTCCAGGCTATGCCCAAAAGCAAATAGGTGGATGATAGAAGGGCTCAGAATTACAGGTGTAATTTTATGATCCTCTGCTATCTGTAGAATGTGGAAGAATATCTTTCTCAAAGAGAATTATGTCCTTTACAACAACCATCAAAATACTGACTAGTTCAAAATAATGAATTCCCAATATACTTGTAACTACACTGCAAAGTTAATAGAGAAGAAATCACTTCACTTCCTGTGATAACCACTTTGGTCATAGATTTGCTGTAGCATTTCAAGTTAGTATTGTTTCAAAAACAGGGGATTTTGCAGGAAGTAGCTACTAATATGAATTATGAAATTCATCATTGATTACTTCATGAAGTACATTTATTTTTATGGCTTTATGACTCACCCAAAACAGAGGTGAACTTTTTCATCTTTTAAAATTATGACTACGTAAAAATGATATGTACTTAGATATCTTTAACCTATTACCTGCTAAATGGAAAAATCAATACAAATGTTATTTGTCCAAGTATTTATTATTATTATTATTATTTTATTTTATTTTTTTTGAGTTGGAGTCTCACTCTGTCGCCCAGACTGGAGTGCAGTGGCTGCTCCCGGCCACTGCAGCCTCGACCTGCTGGGCTCCGGCAATCCTTCCTCCTCAGCCTTCCAAGTAGCTGGAACTACAGGCGCGCGCTACCACGCCCGGCTAATTTTTTGATTTATTGTACAGATGAGGTCTCACTTGCCCAGGCGGGTCTCGAACCCCCAGGCTCAGGCAATCCACTCACCTCAGCCTCCCAAAGGCGCGGGATTACAGGCTGAGCCACCGAGCCCGGCTTATTATTATTTTTTAAGTAGAAAAGTTTTATTGAGCTATATTATAATCAAATTAAACATACAGAGCTTTTTTTTTTTTGAGTCGGCATCTCACTCCGTGGCCCAGACTGGAGTGCAGTGGCACGCTCCCAGCCACTGCAGCCTCGACTGCTGGGCTCTGGCGATCCCTCCGCCTCAGCCTTCCAAGCAGCGGAAACTACAGGCACGTGCTACGTCACTGGGCTGATGTTTGATTTATTATGGAGACGAGGTGTCGCCAAGTTGCCTGGGCGGGTCTCGAACCCACGGGCTCAGGAAATCCACTCACCTCGGCCTCCCAAAGCGCTGGGATTACAGGCTGAGCCACCGAGCCCGGCCCAGAGCTTATTTTTATTTATATACTTATATAAATGTATAATAGAACAAGAAGACTAAATAAAATTGCTATCTTTATTTAAATATAGACACTAAATACATGTTTTAAACTGTCAACATAAAAAAATTAATTTATTGATTATTTTTTAATTTTTTGAGTCGGAGTCTCACTCTGTTACCCAGACTGGAGTGTATTGGCATGATCACGTCTACTGCAGGATCAACCTGTTGGGCTCAGGTGATCCTTCCACCTCAGTCTCCTGAGTAGCTGGGTTACAGGTACACGACACCATGCCTCACTAATTTTTTTTTTTTAATTGTAGAGATGAGGTTTTGCCATGTTGCCCAGCTGGTCTCGAACTTCTGGGCTCAGGCAGTCCTCTCACTTTGACTTCCCAAAGTGCTGACATTACAGGTGTAAGCCACTGCATCCAGTTTCAAATATTTTTTAAAAATTCAAAAGGTTTCTTTGAGAAAACATAAAGGTCATCTTGTTTATATAAAGTTAATTGTAAACCTGATCTTAATCATGCTTATTCATTAAATTCACTTATTACATAATAGTAACTTATGAGAGTCAATGACTGAAGTCTTAATAGAGAACAAATTGTTGAAAGTTATGACTGAAGTCTTAATAGAGAACAAATTTTTGAAAGTTAAACAAGAAGATATTATGCATGACAAATATCTGCAAAATATGGTTTTATATTTATTTATTTATTTATTTTTTGAGTTGGAGTCTCACTCTGTTGCCCAGACTGGAGTGCAGTGGCCGCTCCCGGCCACCGCAGCCTCGACCTGCTGGGCTCTGGCGATCCTTCCGCCTCAGCCTTCTGAGTAGCTGGAACTACAGGCGCGTGGCTACCATGCCCGGCTAATTTTTTTTGATTTATTGTAGAGATGAGGTCTCACCAAGTTTCCCAGGCGGGTCTCGAACCCGCGGGCTCAGGCAATTCACTCACCTCGGCCTCCCAAAGCACGGGATTACAGGCTGAGCCATTGAGCCCCGCCCTTTGTATTTATAATGAGCTATGGCTTTATGTGTTACTTACACGTTCAAATACTTAGAGGACTCCCAAAATTCTGAATTCTATCACAGAATTTTTAGTGATCTAAAGTTTTCTATACTTCATTTGTGAAATTATATAACCTACTTCTTAAACTGCATAAAAGTATGAGTTTCCATAAGAAAAAATAGACAATACTACTTCCTTATTTTGTAAAAACACTAGAAAGACTTTTTACAAAAACTCAGGTATTCAAATATGCTCAGAAATCGGACCAGGAGGTGGCTCACACCTGGAACCCCAACAGTTTGGGAGGCTGAGGTGGGAAGATTGCTTGAACTCAGGAGTGAGTTCAAGACCAGCCTGACCAACATGGTGAGCCCTTGTCTCTACAAAAAAATTAAGAAAATTAGCTGGGCATGGTGGTGTGTGCCAATAGTCCCAGCTACTCAGGAGGCTGAGGTTGAAGGATTGTCTGAGCCCAGGAGTTTGAGGCTGTGGTGAGCTGTGATTGTGTCGCTGCACTCCAGCCTCAAACTCATGGGCTCAGACAACTCAAACAAAAAAATTCTAGAATTGAAGAGAAAGTCTTTTGATTATTACTCAATTTGACAGGAGATTATTGGGAAGATTTATAATTCAGTCACATACACAATTTCACATTTTAGTGTTCATCCCATAAAGAACTCTTCAATTTCCAGAACTCTGAATGGGAAAACAGTTGAAACACTGAATTACCAAATTACCCATAATGGCCCAACAAGGATGTGTTAACATGCCATGAAGTCAACTGGGTGGTGCTTCATAGGCTATAAGTTCCTTTATACAATCCTTTTGTAAGAGAATCATGATAATGATAATATTTAATATCTCTGAAATAAATCCTCAAGAAAGTTATCAGAGTTTAGTTTTCACTAATGAAAACAAAATGACTTATCCATTTAAGTTGTAATGTAAAAGATTATTTTCTTTCAAAAGATTCATGAATTTTTAAAATCAGTGGTTGCAATTTTTTTTTTGTAAAGAGCCAGATGGTGAATATTTAAGACTTTGCAAGTCAGTCTCTTCCACAACTACTCAACTCTACTGTTGCTACTCAAAAGTAGCTATACACAGTATGTAAATGAACAGATATGACTGTGTTTCAATAAAACTTTATTTGCAGAAAAGAGGTGGTGGGCCATAGTTTGCCAATTTCTGTTCTAAATTACTTGTTCTATAAGCTCAGAAGGCAGGTCAAGTTTATGGATATAACAAAGGAGTTTGGTGCATGAATTCTGACACCGATTTGGGGGCTAAAATTTCTTTTCCTGTTTCTTCTGGGTTTTCAGTTATGCCCTGGGGTGGCTGGGCAGCCATATATGTATGTGGCCTCCAAATTGTAAGGGTGCTGGTATTCAAGACAATGTGTAAGCAAAGCTTGATAGCAATACAAAGTGACATGGAGTTAGCACATAATGAGATGTTGTGAAGTTTGTTAAGAAGAGGTGTAAATCTGTAAACTGTTCTGGAAGAACAAGGGTAGATGTGGCCTTGGAAAAATAGATCAGAGAAGAAGCAGTTAGAAGGACAATGAGTGAGTGAGGGTGGTGGTGGAGGGGACAATGAGAATGAAAAAATGCTATATAGGAATAGGGAAGAATTCTAAGAACCGAGTCAGTGTGGAATAGTGATTAAGTCTGGCCTCTGAAGCCCAAACGCGAGTTTTGAATCCTAACCCTCCCACTTTCTTCAACAAGTTGCTCAAATTTTCTGTGCCTCAGTTTTCTCATTGGTAGAATGGGGATAATAGTAGCATCTACCTTACAGGATTGTTATGAGGATGGAATAAACTGAAGAATGTAAAGCACCTGTGGCAGTGCCTGGCACGTAGGTAGAGCCCAGTAAAATGATAGAAAACAGAAGAAGTAGAAAAAGTTCTGCTATGGCCAAACAAAAAGCCCTTACAGCTAAAATTTCTCAAGTGGAAGGAAGTGATTCATTTTCCATCCTTCAATGATACGAAACTCCTTCTAGTAAGAACTTCTAGCATAGCTGCTGTCACCCAGGCTGGAGTGCAGTGGCACGCTCCTGGTCATGGCAGCCTCAACCTGCTGGGCTCAGGCGATCCTTCCGCCTCAGCCTTCCAAGTAGCCGGAACTACAGGCGCATGCTACCACGCCTGGCTAATTTTTTTATTTATTGTAAAGATGAGGTCTTGCCAAGTTGCCCAGGCTGGTCTCGAAACCCTGGACTCAGGCAATCCTCTCGCCTCGGCCACCCATAGTGCTGGGGTATAGGCTTGAGTCACTGCGCTCGACCATGACGTCATTTCTTATAGCTTTCCTTGG
Organism: Tarsius wallacei; assembly: GCA_963574415.1. NCBI lineage: Eukaryota > Metazoa > Chordata > Mammalia > Primates > Tarsiidae > Tarsius > Tarsius wallacei. Next base: position 1,618 of record CAUYQG010038785.1, on the reverse strand, counting down.
CAGTATTTTCCTTAACACAGAAAACAGTCTATACAAGATTTCTGAACATCATGTTAAGTGAAATCATTTCAGATCATGGACAGAAAGGAGAATGTGGAACCAAAAATAATTCTCAAATATAAGCTTGCGGAATCCAGCAAGATGGCGGGGACCCTGGGAGAAGAAAGCTAGGCGAGGGGGAAGGGGTGGTGACAGAATTACTAGTTCCCAGTAATTAGGCCAACCAAACAAAACCATCAGTTTCTTTTCTGGAGGACTGCCAGACTAATTCATATAATTTATGGGAAACGGATAAGTGACTGTAGATTGTAGTAACTAAAAAGACAGAGAGAGAAACAAAGTGAATTTTAGATGATGCAACTAATTCTTTCAGAAAAATTTCTTCCAAAATAATACATAAATAAACCATCTTAATCTTTTCAAAATCCAAGTCTCTCTGCTGTTGACTCTGAGTAAACTGAGAAATGTACATGAAAGGCTTTAAAACTGCTATCTTGAATTCCCCTTGTCCCTCTTAATCTTTATGGTTGAAATTGGGATCATAAGGTTTACAAGACCAAGGATATTGCCAAATTTCCTTTTTGCTCTCTTGAGCCTTGACTTCCCACAACCTGTGGTAAATGGAGGGCAAAGATTATTGCTTTTTCTTCTGATGAGAAGTAATGACACTCATCTTTCCTGTTGATGCCATTTCCAGGTTATTCCAGCAACAATGATGTCCTTGGCAGCAAGAAAGAGAGCGTGCTGCAACAACAAAACCGGAGTGAGTACAGGGTGATCGCTGTGGAAGTAGAAGTGCATTAACAGCACTGACATCTGAGCAAAGTCACCCGAGCGGCTGCATCCACCCAGCCTCAGAAGCATCTCTTTATGAGACGATACAGAAATAGGGAAGTGAGAAGCTTTTTTTTTAAACATAAAAATTTAGCTTTGCAGCTAGCCGGTAGTCCTTTCCTCAATCTTCAGGTCATCAATCTAAAGATTTTCAAAGAAAGGAGATTTAAAAAGTCACACTCAGAACCGTAATCAATTTTATAATACTCAAATACTTATTAGTTTTGTGGTGTGTATGAAACACTTAGGGAAAACATACTCAGTTCTCTCATGCATATGAAAGACTGGTTTGCTAGGATAATTGCCCTTATCTAGTTAAATTAAGGGAGCTGCTGGTTACTATTTTTTTTAAACATTTATTTCCTACCCACTCTGAATAAAGTTGTAACTAAGTTAAAAGTAAATTAATATTCATTAGCCTAAGTGTCACTCTGCTCAGAACACTTTCAAACATGCTATCTCATTTAATTGTCTGAAAACTCTTAGGTAGGAAAGAGTAAGATCTGTTCTATTGACCAAGAAACTGATGCTCAGAGAAAGTGAATAATTTGTCAGTGTAGCACAGCTAGTAAGTGGATTTTTATCCAAATTCAATTAACTCCAAAATTCAGTCTTTATACAATTTATGCCATAAATGTTGCTATTTTTTTTTTTTTTTTTTGAGTTGGAGTCTCACTCTGTCGCCCAGACTGGAGTGCAGTGGCCGCTCCTGGCCACCGCAGCCTCGACCTGCTGGGCTCCGGCGATCCTTCTGCCTCAGCCTTCCAAGTAGCTGGAACTACAG
>CAUYQG010038784.1:0-34607 GCA_963574415.1 Tarsius wallacei | reverse complement strand
GACAGCCAGGCTCGGTGGCTCAGCCTGTAATCCCGCACCTTGGGAGGCTGAGGTGAGTGGAATGCCTGAGCCCGTGGGTTCGAGACCCGCCTGGGCAACTTGGTGAGACCTCATCTCTACAATAAATCAAAAAATTAGCCGGGCGTGGTAGCGTGTGCCTGTAGTTCCAGCTACTTGGAAGGCTGAGGCGGAAGGATCGCCAGAGCCCAGCAGGTCGAGGCTGCGGTGGCCGGGAGCGGCCACTGCACTCCAGTCTGGGCGACAGAGTGAGACTGCAACTCAAAAAAAAAAAAACATAAGACAGGAAGAAAGGAAAGAAGTGTAGGAACAAAGGGCACTTTCTCTCCACCCTTTGAAGTTTTGATAATTTGAGTCTCTGGAATAAACTTGAGGGTAAACAGATTAAAAGGCATACAAAATTATTACATTTATACAGGAGCCTCACAAAGAATAAAATTTAAAGAAGGGCCAAATGTTTGAAGCCTAAGTAGCATTTTGAGCTACAGAAATAAATAGTGGCTTGAAGTCTTCTGGAGGGTAGTGGTGACAAACTATGGGAGGGTGAAAAGAAGAACTACAGTGCAAATAAAAGTTTTTGTTTTGTTTTGTTTTGTTTTGAATATAGATCAAGTATCCCAGGTATCATCCCCCAGAAGAACAGGTGGAAATCTGTCTGGGCACGGTGACTTGGGTGTGGAGATCTTTAGTCTCCTCTGCTGAGATATAAGTTACTCTTTTCTGGGTCATATAGATTCCAGGGAGGGGTTCATGACAATCACATTTCTTCTGGAAGAACTGCTCTTAGTCAGACAAAGGAAACTTCAGAGAAAGCCCCTCCTTGTACTTTGGGAGAGAAAAACATTGGAGAGATGGGAGGTAGAGGAAGGTCAGAGAGACCTTAGTCCTGAGGCTCCTTCCTTAGTTCAAAGTACTCAGCATGTCAAAGTACCATACTTGGGATATAATTTTCAGAAGCCCCCAAAAAAGGAAGAGAGGAAAGAAAGAGGGAGAGAAGAAAGAGGGAAGGGAGAAAGGGAGGTAAAAGAGGAAATTCCAAGGTTTAGAACTAGGTATTGATGAAAAAGAAAAATTCTGTAAAATATTTAAAGAGATTTATTTTGAGTCGATTATGAGTGTCCAAGGCCTAAGGCACAGTACCAAGAGGTCTTGAGAACATTTGCCTAAGGTGAGTAAGTTACAGCTTGGTTATATACATTTTAGGGAAACAAGTTGCAGGCAAATTAATTAATTAAGTAATTAAAAAATACATGTGAGGTTTACATCAGTTGGGCCCAGAAAAGAAGGACATCTCAAAGCAGGAGACTTACAAATCATAAGTGGATTCAAAGATTTTCTGACTGGCAATTAGTAGAAAGAATTAAACTCTGTCTAAAGAATTTCAAACCAGTAAAATAAATACTTGAGTTAGGATAAGAGAGATTGTAGTAGCCAAGATTCTTGTTATGTAGATGATGCCTCTAAGTAACAGGCTTCAGAAACAATAGGCAGGCCAGACTGCAGTGGCTCAAACCTGTAATCCCAGCACATTGGGAAGTCGAGGTGAGAGGATTGCCTGAATCCATGGGTTCAAGAACATCCTGGGCAACTTGGCAAGACCTCATCTCTACTATAAATCAAAAAATTAGTCAGGTGTGATAGCACGCACTTGTAGTTCTGGATACTTGGAAGGCTAAGGTGGAAGGATCACCTTAAGTCCAGCAGGTCGATGCTGCGTTGGGCGTGAGCATGCCACTGCACTCCAACATGGACAATGGAGTGAGACTCCAACTCAATAAATAAATGAATAATTTTTTTTAAAAAAGAAACAATAAGCAGTAAATGTCTTAAAAGGTATTCAACTCCTCCTAGGGTTGGAAAGTCTATACAGATGTGAATTTGCCAAAGAGGCAACTTTGCAAGGTCATCTCAAAATATGTCAAAGAAACATATATTGGGGTAAAATATTTTTATTTTCCTTAGGGCCTGCTGTCATGTGAGGATATCTCAGAGTCAGGTTGGAATTTGGTATCTTATTGTCAGAGTCTGTTTGTCAGTCTTGTGATCTCTATTTTAATGTAAATGTTTTCAGTTGTGCCTAAATGCCAAAAAGGAGGGGCAGAGGCATGTCCAAACTCCTCTCCTGTCATGGCCGGGAATTTAGTTTTTCCTGTTTCCTTTGGCTCAGGCATCCATTCAGTCCGTCAGGGTCTTAAAATTTTATTTTTGGTTTACATAGAAAACCTTAGAACTCTATATTTTATCTCTAGAAATTATTGGCCACCCATTGGAGAAGGAAGGCAGTGGGAGAAAGGCACATCAAGACGGGGAAGTGGCACCGCCTGTGGAAGTTTGCTGAGGTTGACAGGATGGCAGGCTGCCATCCCTGCAGTGATGACTGGGTTAAAAACAACCAACACCGACCATTAAGGATTCAAGTTGCAACAGTGCTAGACCAAAGATCATCAACGCAGCTGTGACTATTAACAGTCATTCTCATGGAGATGACAGTCCATTTGCAGAGTACATGTGGATGGAAAATGAAGAGGAAGTCAACGGACAAATAGCAAAGGAGTTAATGGGAAGAATTTATGGAACACTGTTTCCAAAAAATGCAAGAAGAGGAAAAGAACATAAGTGGTTTATTCCAGCTCTAGACTTCTCACAAGCTGTGTACCAAATCCAAGATCAATTCAATGGCCCTATTATTAATAATGATTCTTCTCTAGAAGATCTTGCGATCAAGAGCAATCTGAGTCCAAATGCGAAGGAGTTTATTCCTGAGATGAAAGTATTAACATATTTGAGTATGGTGGGGGTCCCTTTTGGTAGAGGGTTTGGACTGTCTTTTTTAAGACTAAAAAGGTTACTTGGGGTTAACTAGTACTTGTTAATATCTAAACTTTTTTAAATGAGTAAATGTAAATTAAGTTCTAATTGCTAAACCTGTTTCAAAAAGAATCTCCTTTTTCTGAAGAAAGCCTATTGGTAAATTTAAAATAATTCCTTATAGACAAGTGTATCTTTGGTTACTGAGGTTGCAAGGTAGTGATCAGATAAGAATTAGTCCTAGCTTTTATGATATGGTGTCATGTTAGAAATATTAAATTCTGTTTCCAATGTAGCATGTGATTTGAAAGTTTTATCTTCTAAGGAATCACTACATCTTAGCTATGCCTATGTGAAGACTAACCTTTGACCAACCCCACTCCAACTGAACAAAGAGACTGTAACATTATGATTTGAGTGGTGCTTTTCCTTGCTTTGTTAATCATCACAATAGTCTGCAGAAAACTTTTTTTTTTACAAAGCTAGAACAGCTTTGGCTCCTTAAATTTCATATTTGGGTGGGTTAAACCACCATACCTGTTTAGTATAAATAGAATTTAAATGGAAAATATTGTAAAGAATTTTATTTTTCAAAAATATATTTTAAAATAATAGCAGAAAAAGTTATTGCCCGCCCCCACCCCCAGCCCTCTTGATGATGCAACTCACCAAAATAAGAGTGATACAAGGGAAGAGATGGTGGCCCTGGAGAACCCATTCAGAATCAGAGCAGACCTACAGCTTAAAGGCCTCCCCAGGGACCTCCCTCCAAGGTCTACAGCTGAGATCATGTCCCCCTGGCCATTGTTATTTGGGAAGCAGAGTTAAGAAGGCTTCCCTCTGGACAGAAAGATTATGGGGCTATTTCTTTGCTCAGAAGTTCCACCTCTGCAATCCTCTAAAAGAAGAACAAGGTGAGGGAACCTCACAGAACCCTGATCATACTTGTGACTTTTGCTCCAGTGTTGGAAAGGATGCCATCCAGGTTTCCTCCACCAAGGGCAACCATTGTTGACCTAGGAAGCCCAGATGAAGACAAATCTTCTTCTCACTTAAATCTATCTTCCAGCCGGGCTCGGTGGCTCAGCCTGTAATCCCGCGCTTTGGGAGGCTGAGGTGAGTGGATTGTCTGAGCCCACAGGTTCGAGACCTGCCTGGGCAACTTGGCGAGACCTCATCTCTACAATAAAATCAAAAAATTAGCCGAGTGTGGTAGCACGTGCCTGTAGTTCCAGCTACTCGGAAGGCTGAGGCGGAAGGATCGCTGGAGCCCAGCAGGTCGAGGCTGCGGTGGCCAGGAGCGTGCCACTGCACTCCAGTCTGGGCGAGAGAGTGAGACTCCAATTAAAAAAAAAAATCTATCTTCCTCCTAAAAATATCCACTCTGGGAACCCTTGAGGGTACAAGTCATGAATAGAGATCAGATTCTCCTTGATAACCTTCCTGAGTTAGCCATCAGGGAGAGGGAGGAATACTTTACCTTCCTCTGATCTAGACTAAACCCTGTAACTAGCCATTTTACCAGGTAATTTTAAATCTCTCCATGCTGTTTTTAGCCTTTAACATCCCTGTAATATACAGTAGATGGTCCAATTTGACCTGCATTTACCCAAATCCATTCGTAGCAATCAGAGAACATCCCCTTTGTGGGCTCTGGTGTTAAAACCTGAGATTGCAATGAAATCACTGGGCATCATAGATTCACAGAAACCTTGGAATGGGAAGGTCTTGGAATGACTGATGTGCACTGCCCTCACCTCCATTTGAGAGCTTCCTCTCCCTGGCTTCCATGAAATCAGCACACTGATGTGCCACGTGTGCATGAGTTGACACAGAAGGGGAGAAGGGACTTCTATTTAGTACCAGAGACACCCAAAGAAGATTGTTTCCCATCTTTATAATTTCTAAGCTGGAATGAACTTTAGAAACCATCTTGTTTTTCACATTGGTTTTTTGTTTTGTTTTTGAGAAATGTAAGTGATTTACGAGCTTACAGTGGCAGAGAAAGACTGTCACTGTCTCCAAGTGTCACAATACCTCTATCAATCACTCAGATCCTCATCACAGTCTGTCTTACAGATGGTCAACCATCTGTTTATTCACTATGCCAGTCAGCCTTCTGTGGTTTGAGCTCAGTTCCTCTCAGTGCTCTGGAGTCACAACTCTTTTCCTTTCCTTCTCCATTCTGAATAATCCCTGTTCTCTTTTCTTTCTTTTCTAGGTCTGATTCTCTAAATTTTTCCTCTCCATCTTGGCCAATAGGTTACTGCCCTGATTTGGAAAGGCCTGATGCAATCCAACATGGCAAGGCTGCCTCTGCTACATAAACTGTCCTGGGTCTTCCCCAAAGCCTTACTAACAATGCGTCATTTCCCAGGTATGCTCTGAAACTGATAACCCATTGGAGTACTCTTTTCAGTCCTTGCGGCTCTGAAGAAAGATTTGAATACTCCATGGAAGTCAGCAACATAACTACAGTCACTGCATTTGTTCTCTTAGGACTATCCAACAAGCCTCAAATCCAGGTACTACTCTTTGTCCTGTTCCTGATGATTTACCTCTTGACCCTCTTGGGGAACCTGCTGATGCTGCTGGTGATCAGTACTGATTCCCACCTCCACACACCCATGTACTTCTTCCTGAGACACCTCTCCTTCCTGGATGCTTTCTATTCCTCCATCATTGTGCCTAAACTGCTAGAGAACCTTCTCTCTAAGTGGAAGACTACATCCCTCCTTGAGTGTTTCACACAAATCTCCCTGGTCATATTTTCTGGAGCCACTGAAGCTTGCCTCCTTTCGGTCATGGCTTATGACCGGTTTCAGGCTGTGTGCCACCCACTGATGTATGCAGTGGCTATGAACAAGAGGGTATGTTCTGCCCTCGTGGGGGCATCCTGGGTTATAGGAATGGGGACCAGTCTCATTAACACCCTCCTCCTGGCTCAGCAGCAGTTCTGTGGCCCCAACCTCATTCGCAGTTTTGCCTGTGAGCTTCCTCCAGTGCTCTTGTTGGCCTGTTCTGATCCCTTCATTAGCATCGTCTCCATCCTGACCACCATGGTGGTCCTGGGGCTTGGCACTCTTGTCCTATTGCTGGGTTCCTATAGCCGTATCATCATGACAGCCCTGAGGATCAACTCTGCCACGGGTCGGGGCAAGATCTTCTCCACCTGCTCTTCTCATTTCCTTGTGGTCTCCATCTTTTACGGTTCAGGAGTTTTCAGGTATGTGATACTGAATTTAAATGAGGGCTGTTACTTACCCTAAGATGACCTTGGTCTGTAGAACAGAGCATTGTAAAGTAGAAGGAAATTCAAAAAGCCTGGGTTCTAGTTCTGGTTCTGCTGTGGACTAGCTGTGTGAATTGTAAAGAATTCATTTTCTTTCTAAGTCCTCAATTGTCTATTCTGAAAAATGAACTTAGACAAAGATAAAGATTGTCCCACTTACTTTACCTATGATATGATTTGGGAGTTCTCAGAAAGAAACCAGAAAGCCTGTGGTAGATTATTATTCAGTGCTAGACAAAAAATAAATATATAAAACCTGTCCTTGAAACTTTCTTTCCTACTGAAAGGTGATGTCTCCAAAGCTTGTTTATATTATAACTATTTATTAGGCAGCTGCTATACACCTGCTGCTTCACATGGTCAAGCTCAATCTCAGTAAGCATCATACTACAAAATAGATATTATTAACCCACTTTCAGGTAAAGATCCTGAGTTTTGGGAATAACTGGGAAATTTCTTGGCAGTTGCAGAGCAAGCTAGTAATGGAGCCGTAAATTGACCCAAGCTCCATGCTCTTTCCTTCCATGTTTCTCTCAGACATAAACAGCTCTAGCTGATGAGTCCTCCCTACTAGGAGACAGAGCAATTCATGTCTGTGCGTTCTACTTGTAAACTGAAGGTGGATTTGCACAAGTTGCTCAATACTTTTCTCACCCGTTTGTGACTTGGAGAGAAGTCAGGGGGTGGAAATGGATGAAAGGAATAGTCCAGGAGAGCTCAGCTGAGCTGTGGAAAAATCTCTTCACCTCCCTTTGTCTCAGTTCCTCATATATGCCATAAAGAATATAACTATTGGCCGGGCTCAGTGGCTCAGCCTGTAATCCCAGCACTTTGAGAGGCTGAGGCAAGTGGATTGCCTGAGCCCATGGGTTTGAGACCAGCCCAGGCAATTTGGCGAGACCTCATCTCTACAGTCAAATCAAAAATTAGCCAGGCATGGTAACGCGTGCCTGTAGTTCCAGTTGCTTGGAAGGCTGAGGGGGAAGGATCGATGCTGGGGTGGCCTTGAGTGCGCCACGACATACCAGCCTGGGCAACAGAGTGAGACTCCAATCAAAAAAAAAAAAAAGAATATTACTATCTACTTCACAGAAATGTTAGGTACAATAAATTGTATGCTTAAAAAAAACAGTAAAATGGTTATCTTTTATAACCAAACACAGTAGAACCCACAAGGTACATTCTTGGAACCGTCTATATTTATTTTAATGGTGAAAGTGACATTGCAAACAAACAAGAATAATGGCAAAGTGAGATCCCACCTCTATTTATAAAAATTCAAAGAATAGTAATACTTTTTTGGAAAATACTCTCGGTGCTTCTTAGCAAAATGTACCCAGAATTTTAATCTTATTATTTTGGAATCATATCTTGTCCTTAACACTTTTTTTTTTAAGAAAAAACCATATTAGTCATTTTATTATAAAATAAAATACATTCTCATTGTAAAAATTTCAAATCATACAAAAGGGCGATAAAGTAAACATGATAAAACCCTCCCTCCAATCCCATTTACTCAACACCATCACTGATCACAGCTTGATATGTTGTTGCTCAAAACTTTGCAGGACAATATATTAACTTATTTTCTTTACTGTTTAATGTCCTATAATGTTTTAACAATTCCCACACTAAGCCAGGCTCGGTGGCTCAGCCTATAATCCCAGCACTTTGGGAGGAGGTTGAGGCAAGTGGATTGCCTGAGTCTGTGGATTCGAGACCAGCCCAGGCAACTTGGCGAAATCTCATCAAATATAAATAGAAAATTAGCCAGGCATGGTAGCATGTGCCTGTGGTTCCGGCTACTTGGAAGGCTGGGGTGGTGGTGAATGTGCCACTGCACTCCAGCCTGGGTGACGGAGTGAGACTCCGTCTTTAAAAAAAAAACAAACAAAAAAATAATTCCCCTGCTGATGGACAAAAACAACAAGTTATGTTCTGTTTTGTTGCTATAACAATAATATCATAAAACATTTTACACATGTAGCCTTACGAACTACATGGTTTTACTTCTGTAGGATAGGGTCAAAGGATTGGTATATTTTTTTATTTAAATGGACAGATAGGCAATCTTCCAACAAAATGAAAGTGATTCAGATCACCATCAGTGTTGTGATGACTTTTTGAAATCTTGAAACTTCAAGGATTCCAAGACATTCCAATAATAAACAATGAGGATCTGTTTCTGGGTTTTCTGTTGTCCTAAACATTCATTTTTTCTTTTCTTCAACCAATATCATAGGTTTTACTTGCAATACTCTGTGCTTTCTACTCTTAGACATTTGTTTCAAACTTCAAAATCATTTTAAGTAGGGCAACCCCTTTGGGTCCCCTCCCACTGTGGGAGCTTTTCTGTCCTCTTAGTAAATACTGCTTTCTAAAAAAAAAAATTATTTTAAGTAATAAGTAACCCAAAATTTTTTCATTGAGATTGAGATTGCAATTGCATTGAGTCATACATTAATTTGGTACAAATTGGCTTATTAAGAATTTCTACTCAAAATTATAAGATGTATTTCCCTTATTTAGTTCTTGGTCTGTATCCCTCAATAAACTATATAGTTTTCATCATTGATCCTGTACCTTAGTTGTGCTTAACACATTTTCATCTACCACCTTCCCAGTTTTGACTTCTCTTCCAAACCAAAGAAAAATGCAACGTAAAGGACAAATGTTTGTTCAGTTAAGCATCATAAAATAATGTTACGGTTCTGAGGGTAAACCCTAGGGCCATAAATGTTAAGAACAATGACAGCATTTTGGACAAAGCATGCAGTTTAACAAGAAGTCATCACAAAGATGACAACATAGCGTGTCTACACTGTCATGTTTATAGAGAAAAAAGATAAAAACTCATATTATCATCATAATTCTTTTTTTTTTTGAGTCAGAGTCTATTTTCCAACACAATCTATTTCCAACACAGCAGCCCAACTGAACATTTTATTTATTTATTTATTTGTTGGTTGGTTGGTTGATTTATTTATCTATTGAGTTGGAGTCCCACTCTGTCACCCAGACTGGAGTGCAGTGTCACACTCACGGCCACAGTAGCCTTGACCTGCTGGGCTCAGATAATCCTTCCACCTCAGCCTTCCAAGTAGCTGAAACCACAGGCAAGTGCCACCACGCCTGGTTAATTTTTTGATTTATTGTAGAGACAAGGTCTCACCAAGTTGCCCAGGCTGGTCTTGAACCCTTGGGTTCAGGCAATCCTCTTGCCTCGGCCTCCCAAAGTGCTGGGATTACAGGGTTGAGCCACTGTGCCTGGTATCATCATAACTTTTATTTTTTTGAAAGTAGGATTTATTGAGAGGACAGAAAAGTTTCCACAGTGGGATGGGACCTGAGGGGGTTGCCCCATCATAACTATTAAGAATGAATGAAGAGTGTGAAGTGCTATGAAAATGCATAAACTGCATGGGCTCGGTGGCTCAGCCTGTAATCCCAGCACTTTAGGAGGCCAAGGTGAGTGGATTGCCTGAGCCCGCCAGTTCAAGACCAACCCAGGCACCTTGGCAAGACCTCGTCTCTACAATAAGACAAAAAATTAGCCAGGCGTGGTAGCACGCACTTGTAGTTCTGACTACTTGGAAGGCTGAGGTGGAAGGATTGCCAGAGCCCAGCAGGTCGATGCTGGGGTGGCTGTGAATGTGCCATTGCACTCCAGCCTGGGCAATGGAGTGAAACTCCAACTCAAAAAAAAAAAAAAGAAAATGGATAAACATTATTATTAGTTCTAATCTGCAACTTTTGATATGCTTGCTGCAGAACTTTCTTTTTCCTCAGGGAAGCTCCTATAACTTTCTGTGCAAGGTCATTCATGTTTGGAGGCTTTTGAAGGCAGGGATGAGATGGACCGTTGCTGACAATATTGCCGTCATTGTCATGAGTTCAGTTTGCTTCTTTGGGCAATTCCCTTCAAGGTACATGACTCCAGCATCTGGCTCAGCTCTGGAACAAGTCCTCTCCATGCAGTACAGTGTGGTGACCCCACTGCTAAACCCCCTCATCTACAGTCTGAAGAACCAGGAGGTAAAGGCAGCTCTAAGGAGAATGCTGGCCAAGAAGTCCAGGCTTACCGTGTAACCAGGCTCCCCTGCCTCACCAGGAAGAAAACTTATGGGGAGAAGAGGAGACAGGAACAGGTATCGCCACTCATCTGTCTCAGCATTCATCCCTTTTCAAAACAAGAACCTTAGTTTCTCTTTCTCTAGTGCCCTGCACCCAGCCAAGGGAGATGGAAACCTCCACAGAGCAGGTGACACCCATCCACTGGGTTCCCAGTTGCTACACAAGAAAATCCTCAGGGCTTTGCTGGCCATTTCTACAGCTACTGTTTTTTCTCTCGTTTTTTGTTTGTTTTTGTCCTTTTTTATCCTTCCCCTTTCTGCCTCTCCTTTTTACTTTTGTCTATGCACAAAAGGTAACTCAATCTATCAGACCACTAGTATATATTCTGCTGCATTCTGGGAAAGTCCCAGCTTGGCACTGTGAGACCCAGCTCTCCATTTGTTTGTATCCCAAAAAATCCCTGGAAAGATCTACATCTCTATAATAACTTAGAAATAAGTAAAAATAAGTGTTTCTCCTCCTCTCTTCAGCCTTAACAAGCAGCACACAAAGTAGAACCTAAGCCAGGAGTGGTAGCACACACCCGTAGTTCCAGTAACTTGGGTGGATGAGGTTGGAGGATCCTATGAACCCAGAAGTTCAAGGCTGCCGTGAGCTATCATTGGACCATGACACTACAGACTGGACAACATAGCAAGACTCTGTCTCTAAAAAAATAAATGAATAAAGTAGAACCCAGAAAAGAGCAAATCCAGAAAGGGCTCAGTGGCTCAGTCTGTAACCCCAGCACTTTGCGAGGACAAGGCAAGTGGATTTTCTGAGCCTGCGGGTTCAAGACCAGCCCAGGCACCTTGGCGAGACCTCATCTCTACAATAAATCAAAAAATCAGCCTGGTGTCATGGCACAGGCCTGTAGCTCCAGCTACTTGGAAAGTTGAGACTCAAGGATCACCGGAGCCCAGCAGGTCGACGCTAAGATGGCCATGAGTGTGCCACTGTACTCCAGCCTGGGCGGTGGAGTAAAACTCCAACTTTAAAAAAAAGAAAAAGAAAAGAAAATAGCAAATCCTCAATAACCATTTGTTGACAAATTAAGGAATGAATGAAGGAATAAATGTGGATCCATTTGAAGAGTCTTTTCTCTTGCATGATCCTAGGAAATGGGAGGAGATGAGTATCATCCCTAAAGTCTTTTTTTTTTTTTTTTTTTTAGTTGGAGTCTAAATACGTAGCCCAGGCTGGAGTTCAGTGGCATGCTCATGGTCACCACAACCTCGACCTACTGGGCTCAGGCGATCCTTCTGCCTCAGCCTTCCAAGTAGCTGGAACTACAGGCAAGTGCCACCATGCCCAGCTAATTTTTTCATTTATTGTAGAGATGAGGTCTCACCAAGTTGCCCAGGCTGGTCTTGAACCCATGGGCTCAGGCATCCTCTCACCTCGGCCTCCCAAAGTGCTGGAATTATAGGTGTGAGCCACCCCACCCGGCCAAGTGTAAGAGTCTTAAGTGCAAAACCTCTGTCTAATAGCTTTTATATTTCTGGTGTCTAGTACATCCTGCCATCTAATAGTCTCTCAACTAGTGTCCAATACATGGAAAAGAAATGAATGAATGAGAGAAAAGGAGCTGGAGAAGAAACATATGAAAAGAAATGTTTAATTTCATCCTACCTTCATAGCAAGATAGGTGTCAGAGCAAAGTAGCAGGGAGGAGAAATCAGGATAGAAGGAGAGTAAGAGACTCCATATTTTGGGACACAAATCTCCATCCTTCTCATACAGAGCTCAGTGAATGGTCTGTACTCTGCCCTGAGCTCCCCAACTCCTACCTTAACCTGGACCATCTTAGATCCCTGCCTGGCTCAGAACCTTGTTCCAGGCCTAGAGGAAAAAGAAAGAGTTGGAGAAAGTAAAACAGATGCTCAGCTGCCAGCCCACCTCCCTTTCAGCTCCCAAGAAAGTTCTCAAGAAGAGAGCTTCAGTTTCCTGTCCTGCTTCTACCCAAAGACCAGGAGGTCTGCATCTGTGGAGACTGCTTCCTTGCCAAAAAGAAAAGACAAGGTAACTATGTGAGATGAAGGATATATTCATTAGTTTGATGGTAGTGATCATTTCAGTGTATGCATATGTCAAATCAAGTCGTATCCCTTAAACATATACAATTTGTATTTGTTTAAAAAAAAAAAAAGCAGGAGGAGGAGGAGACAAAAAAGACTCTTGGAGACTCAGTATATCATAAAGATGATCTACTGTACTTGACCGGATAGAGGCAGCAACTTTTTTTTCATTTATTTATGTATTCATTTTCTAGAGATAAGTCATAATTCAGTGGATGGTATCCTAAACATTTAAATAAAATATATGCATAAGATAGTGGGGGAAAAAATTAGTGCAGACCAAGACAGAGTGTGTCTGAGAATTCTCAATGCAGACTTCAAATGCCTTACAGTGTTGCTTATACCAAGAAACGTGATGTTTTGTTTGTTTATTTCACAGATCATTTTACAAATGAACAAACTAAATGGAACACAGTAAAAACACATAAAAGCTGCTCCAGGGCAACCTCTTTCAAGTCCCCTCCCAATGTGGGAGCTTTTCTGTCCTCTTAATAAATCCTACTTTCTAAAAAAACAAACAAACAAACAAAATAAACTGCTCCACAGTACTGGCAAACAGTAGACATCCATAAACATTTGTATCATAGCCCTCTGTAATAATATATGAATGACCATTTAAAAAAAAAAAAAAACTTCTTCCATGCCCATTTCCTGGCTTCTGATCTTGATCTTCTGACCCTCAGGCTAGGATTCTCTCTACAAGTAAATCTCTTATAGTCAGTTTCCTTCCACAAAGGCTCCTGAAGATCATGGATCCATATATGAGTATACTTGTCTTCACAGGTGAAGACTTTTCTGTTCTTCTCTGTAGGATGAAGGCCAGGGCTGTGGGCCTGAGCAACACAGCCCAGCTTTAGTTGTATTCCTGCTGTAGCCACTTGATGAAGGTGGTCCCTCATATTTTCCAGATCATGTGACCTTCTAAGGGTGTAGCTGAGGCTGGTTAATTGGTAAGAAGTAGAGATGTGTGAGCTCAGTGGGGAGAATGGACACCCAGTTCTGCCCTCTCACACACACCCATACAAAGGATTTACTCCTGAAACCCCGTAGACTTGGGAGAAAGCCTTTTGCCCTATAATTAGGAAGGGAATAGTATACAATACCCCTGAGGGATGCATAACATTGTGTTTAAATTCATACTAAAATAATGTGACTACTACTGAGTTATTTCCTGAGTGTTTTCATTAGATATGGGAGGATGGCCTCCCCATCCCTTGTCTAGCCCTAGAGATCCCTAATCACCATGGCTTCATTTGGGAGATGGTAGTTTCTGAGACAAGGGAAGTATGGTCTGACTTTCTGAAGCCCCAGGGGGTATTGGGGTGGAAGAGTGTAATTAGACACCTTAAAAAGGCAAAAAGAAGATGTGAATTTCAGAAATGTGGCAAATTGAATTGTAGTTTTGAAATGCTAGATTGTCAAAGCAGAAAGAGAACTCGGAAAACCATCTAGACCAAGACTCAATTTAAGATGAGGAAACTGAGGCACCAAGAACAGATATGACTTGCCCAGATTCAGACCATCAGTGAGTAGCAGAAATAGACTTTAGAATCCAATGTTCCTGAGTCTTCTTCTTTCATATATGCCATAATTATTATAACAAATGGAGTTCTGCAAAAATTTTCCTTAAAAATAAGCAAAGCACAAAGGAAAAAATAATGGAGTAGAAGGCCCAAACCAAAATGGCCGAGGTCCTCAGATTCTTCAGAATCAGATTGTAAACATCCCTGTTCTATCTCTGGCTTCCAGAGGGAGACAGAGGGTGAGGATTCCTTTCACAGCTCTTCATGAAGGATAAGGAACTCCCTCAACCCCCTTAAGTCATTCATCTCAGATTCGTGGGTCCTTGCCCATGCTGTCTTTTTGCCACCCTACATCTCCGTGTGAAAATCCCACCATACTTCAAAAGCAGTCTAAGTGCCTCGTATTTTATGAATCTTTTCTTGATTCCTTTTTTCCAACACCTCCTCCAAATATAAATGATCTTTACTTTTGTAATGTCCAGGGTGCATTTCTAATCTCTCTCGTGATGTTTATTGACCTTATTCCTTGTATTATAACTATTTATTATTGCTTATCTTGTCTTTCCTATTAGTCCTTGAGAGAGGAGACTTTTAGCCAACTTTGGATTTCTCTGCAGTTCCTTGAATACACTAGGTGATCAATTAAAATTTGTTGAATTGAATTGGTATAGAAAATAACCCACATCTTTTTGCTATTAGTTCAGCCTATGTCTTCTTCAGTAGAAACAGAAGGTAGCTATGACCCTTGGCTTCAATGTCCACCCACTCACTCTATTTCTTCCCCTTCCCACCAGGAAGTAAATACAGCCAGTGACTCCAAATCAGGTGCTTTATTCAGGTGGAATCTGTGCTGTAGTAAAAGTGCCATTGGAAGGCACTGAGCAAAGGTTTAAAGTCCAGTGCACCAGTCAGGTATCCCTGGAGAACAGTCTTGAAGAGTCCATTGATGTCACTGCAGGACCCAGGGCTCAGAGACAAATCAGCTTTAGAAAGGGAAGTAGAAAGAAGCACACTGAGAGAGCATTAGGGAAGAGGCATTCCAGGGGTGTAGAGAGGGCTGAAGCAGCAAGGACAGCTCACAACTCCTCGCAGCGCCACTGTTCCAGCTTCTCAGTGCAGAGTGCATTATGGGCCAACCTGATAATAGAGAAAAAGACAAGAGTTGGATGGCTGGATATTAGCTTGAATTTTCATCTAGCTTCATCCCAAGGAGGGCTGAGGTGGAAGAGTATGAATGAAAATTACAGAAAGACTTTCCTCACCAGATGGAAAGGGACAGGAAGCCATCTAGTGTGGTAGGGTCCATAAAAATCTAATAAAGTTGTAGAGCTATAAAAGATGTGTGATGATACCAAGAGCTTGCCTTAAGGTACAGGACTGAACAGATGGTATTAGATATCTAAGTCCATGTGGAAGGAAGCCTGGGACTCAGCCCTCCACTAGAGAACCTCATATTAGGAAAGATGCCACACGGGAGTGGAGCAAGGAAGGCTTAAACATGAAAACCTGAGTCTACTAGATGAGTTTTGGGCTGGAGACCATATTCTAGGTTAAAAGACCAGGAGACAGAGAAAGGGGGAAATTGTCTGGGCTAATGGGGTAAGGGGAAAGAGGAAAGGGGAATAAGAAAATAGAATGAGGATTCACCAGTAGTCAATTCCTTTAATATCCAGGATCTTCTTGGCACATTTTATGTCATCAGTAAGGTCTTTATCCAGGAACTCTGGAAGGAGTTACAGGGAAAAGAATGAGAAAGCAAAGAAGTATTATCCAGAAAAGTCATAGGTTCTATATTCCCTGGATCTAGTACATGTGGTTGTTCTCTGAATTCAAAACTTATGCCTCTTGTCTTTCTTTCTTTTTTATTTTTTTGTCGCCCAGGCTAGAGTACAGAGGCATGCTCATGGCTTACCACAGCCTTCACCCCTTGGGCTCAGGCAATCCTTCTCTCTCATATTTCCAAGTAGCTGGAACTACAGGCACATGCCACCATGCCTAGCTGATTGTTTTATTTTTTTGTAGAGATGAGGTCTTGCTATGCTGCCTAGACTGTTCTCAAATTCCTGGACTCAAGCAATCCTCCTGTCTCAGCCTCCCAAAAAACTGGAATTACAGATGTGAGCCACCGTGCCTGGTCCTGTTGTCCTTCTATAGTAAAGGACCAGTACAGTAATGGTTCTCCCTAGACAGGGACTTCCTTCACTTCCTTGAAAACTCCGTGAAGGAATCATCAACTTCATCAACTGACTTACCCTGAAAATGCAGAGAATCAGACTTTAAGACTACTAGGCAGCTCAGATTGTCTACCCCAGAACTTCAGAAGACTGTCTAGAGAATTGGTAATCATGAAAAATTCAAATTACTTCTTCCTCAACACTGTCAATTTTTGTGGAATCCAGCCAAGACAGTGAAATCTGAGGTCTGCTTGATACCAAAAAGATTATCCCAGGGGCAGGCTCCAGAAAAACAGAGGAACAGGATTATAGAGGCTACTCACTATCACAGGAGATGTCACAGATGTTTTCTGACTGAGGAATCTGGTCGCTTCTGCACCAAAGTTTATTACTGATCTGGAAGAGTCCATATTCTGTGCTTTCATTGTTTTTGACTATGGCTTGTGTGTCATAACCACTGGTGTGAAATATGGTACAGACCACTGAGGGAAAGAAGAGAAAGAGGTAATCACATAGATGACCAAGATCAGCATAAATGAGGAACTATAGTTCCCAGAGAGAAAATGCTTTCCAGCCCATCTCCAAAGATGGCAAAGCACAGAATATATTGATGGGAGGAGATAGAGCATTCCAAAAGGAATCAGACAATAGGAGAAAGGAAGGACAGAAAAACAAATGGAATAAAAACGTGCACAGATAAGCAGAAAAGATAAGAAAATGATTAGATAATCAAGTGGAGTAGAGGAGAGAAAGGGAGTAAAAGAAGAAGCAGATGAAGAACATCAAGAACAGAACAGATGAAGGAATGGAACGAAACAAGAAAGCAGGGAACTCACATTCAGGCAGAGGAATGCCTCTGTAGTTGTCCATTTCTTTCAGCATCCGGGACACTTCACATGTTGTCAGTTGTTCAGCCTGGATGGCAGGGAACAGGATGCCCACCAGGAGCAGAGAGACAAAGGACATCATTTTGGCTGCCCCAAGAATCTGAAATGAGGGCACCACTCAACCTCACCTCTTTTTATTCATGCAGAAAGCCTCAGGGGACTGGCACCAAGTCCCACTTCCAGGAAGGTGATGAAGACAGACTGGTGATGCCAAGACAGAAACACTGAGCCTGCCAGCTTTCTTCCATAATTCACCCTACTTTTCCTTCCCTTCCCTGAATATTTAGTTCATACCAGGTATTGTTCTCTGCCTAGAAAGATTTCAAAGCATGATCCTGTTTCCTATTTGGCTTTATTTATCTCTTTGTTTCTTATAAAATGGGTTCTGGGAATCAGGGTGTCCCCAGCTACTTCAGGAACAAAGAAGACCTCAGGGGCAACGTAAGTGAGGCAACCAGAAAATACAATAAGGGTCCATAGCCTAGAGAGATACAGATGTGAAAAGGGGGTGTATGTCATCCCATGCCACATCCCAGCCAACCCAGTCATGGAACAAAACCTAGAAAGAGTTCCTTGATATGGTGGTTCAAGGTTGAGGACTTGGAGATAGGGATAGACTATGGGAACATAGACTATGATAACTTGCATCCTGAGACTTCCTACTTTAGGAAAATGGGTAATTTGAAAAGCATATATGAAAGTATCTAGCTATCCTATGAGCTATTATCAGGTTTCCCACCCCCAGTCACCCCTACCTTAAATAACCAGATACTGCACTGGCATTAAGACATTATGTACATCCAAGGCTAATCACTTGTAACACATTTGTTCATATTTGTAAACAAATTTGTAGACAGTCTCAGAGTTGGTTACAAAAAATCAAAAAGACCCAAGCCAGTGAGAAGATTGGACTTTAATCAATTTAAGATTGGGTAAGCATATGAGCATATACCTAGAACCTGCAAAACAAAGTTTTTACTTCTAGTTATAAGATTAGTGTCCCTGAGCAAGTAGCGATGAGAGTACTAGTTTGAAATAATTCCTTTAATTTGCTGGCATCAAGCTTCATATCGTGGTGCTGGTGGCTGTTGGCCTCCTTCATGCCAAGGCTTCTTATCTTTATTCTAATCTCTAGACCCAATTTTTTTATATTTTAGAGGGTATTCATCTCAACCAAACTATTTCAGACTTACAAACTGAATTTATTTCATACTGCTATATCCTACATATCTTAAGAGTCAGGGGAAGTGCCTCTCAGTTTACTCCTGTCTTCTATATCATGGATAACCAGTATATGAAGTGGCATTAGTGAAACTAGCATGGAGGATATTGCTGTGCCAAGATAGATGAGCAGAAAATCCCAATAGCAAAGAGAAACATGTTCAGAAACACAACAAAAGTGTTGCCACTGCATTTCTCTTCATTTCGCCCACAGGCATTGAAAAGGTATACTACAGGAATAAGAGTTCTATCATGTTTTGCCGAAGATATGTCTGGGTGTGGAAGGATGACCTTGAACCATATGGAAAGGGACAGAGAAGAAAAACTAGTCACCGGGTGCGGTGGCTCATGCCTCGAATCCCAGCACTTTGGGAGGCAGAGGCAAGAGGATTGCCTGAGTCCAGGGGTTCGAGACCAGCCTGGGCAACTTGGCACGACCTTGTCTCTACAATAAATCAAAAAATTAGCCGGGTGTAGTGGCACACACCTGTGGTTCCAGCTACTTGGAAGGCTGAGATGGAAAGATCGACTGAGCCCAGCAGATCGAGGCATGCCACTGCACTTCAGCCTGGGCGATACAGTGAGACTCCAATTCAAAAAAAAAAAAAGAAAGAAAGAAAGAAAAAGAAAACTAGTCCTAAGGACCAGTCTTTACAACAGTAGAGTCTTGTGTAAAATGCTTTCTGCCCTGGGCTATGGACTAAGTACCTATGATAGAGTAAAATGGTGGTCCAAGGTTTCAGGAGTCACAGGGGCTTTCTACACTTACAACCAAGTCAAGACCTAACACAGCAGCCTGCTTGCCTATAATTTGATCATAACTCTGCCCTTCCCTGTAAGCAATAAAAATCAGCATACAAGTCAGGAATCACAACTAAGTACAAAAAAGAAGATAAATATGCCTCAGGCAAGAGGAATCATCATTTTCCTAGAAATGTTTATGAAATAAGGTGTCTGGGGGCCATCTAGAAAAGAGGATAGAAAGTGCCTAATGGGAATAATTGCATACATTCAGAGAAAGATGTCAACTCTTAAAGATGGTCCAAAGGAGAACAACAAACAATGATCATAGCACTGAAAGAGTGAGTATATGAAAACACATAAGCACAGCTAGTAGAGGAAAGCTTCTGCCAAAATCTCCCTTTTCAGAGAAGTGCTTTGTGTGGAGGCCGAGACCTGACTCAAGATGGTAAAGAGACAAGTACAACACACTTTCCTTGATTTTTTTCAGAAACATACTAGAAAACTTATGTTCATTTTATTTTTTTTTATTTTTTTTTTCTGCTCTGGAGTAGTTTTGCTTTGTTTTGGTTTTGTTTCTGTTTCATTTTAAAGATGTAGGGTACAATTCTGAATTAGGTATACAAAGGTCCATTATGCAGGTGCCCTTGTTGATGAGGTGTGTCCCTCCCTCCCCTGGCAGTTTCCCTCAGCTACCAACCCCACCCCACCCCCCCACCCCAGCAGCTTCCCACTACTGCCAATCCCTTTCTTATAGTATAATAATTGTTCAAGTTTCACCTCTAAGTGAGAACATATGGTACTCTGTTCTTTGTTTCTGTGATAGATCACTGAGTATGATAGACCCTAAATCCATCCAAGTTGCTACAAAGTGCTCATTCTCTTAAATGCTGTGGTAAAAACCAAGATTTCTAAAACCAGGAATCATCTTTTTTGGAGGACTTCTGAAAATCAAGGAATCAGAGCATCTGCTTTAAAGTACATCTGCCTTCTGAAACTGTAGTTTGTGGGTGAGTGATAGTTTATAGACAGAACGAGCTATCATTTAGAGGGAACACCCTGAGGACCACAATAATATTGATCATTACTTCTTACAGTTCTACTTCCTCCCATAATTCAGGAAAATTATCACTAGGTAGACAATGAAGCTGGATGTTGGACTTAAAACCCAAATTTTATGCAAATGCTTCATTGAATTAGGATTAATTAAAGCAATTAAGATTTGAAAGAGAGTGATTTCTTTGTCTCTTTTCTTTTCTTTTCTTTTCTTTTTTTTTTGAGTTGGGGTCTCACTCTGTTGCCCAAGCCGGAGTGCAGTGGCACGCTCACAGCCATCACAGCCCTGACCTGCTGGGCCCAGGTGATCCTTCTGCCTCAGCCTTCCAAGTAGATGGAACCACAGGCATGCACGACCACATCCAGCTAATTTTTTTGATTTATTGTAGAGACGAGGTCTTACCAATTTGCCCGGGCTGGTCTCGAACCCGTGGGCTCAGGCAATCCTCTCGCCTTGGCCTCCCAAAGTGCTGGAATTACAGGCATGAGGCATCGCATCCAGCAGCCCTTTCTTTTTTAGCTGCTTGTGTTACAGTCCAAGTAATACTCCACACCAGTAATCAAGGGGCATGGAACTGGTGGAAGAGGTTTATTTCTGAATTTCAATCCAGGGAGCAGAGTGGGCTTCTGGTCTTTTAAAAATGGTCCTGCTCACCCTTCAGGCTTTACAATTCACTTTTATAAGTCCAGGGTTGTTGGTACCTATACATTGACTATGTGACAAGCAGAGCATTGTATAGAATTTAAGTTACAGCCACATTTTGTCAATAATGACATTTGTGGTCCAGATTTCCTGGCACCAGTTACACAGGGCAGAGGCATTAATCAAATTTACTATAGAGTAAAGGGAGTTAACAGGGTCTAAGACACCATACATTACTACATGTTGTTACATGCAAAAGTTATACAAATCATAAGACTCACAATTACATTGATACAAAAGTTATACAAATGACAAGACTTATGATTATCTTAATACTATGTTATTCAAACATATGACTACTAAGAAAAGGGAGTAAATGGGGGTTTACATCTCTCAGTTCACTGGGCAGTCTGCAGGGAAGTTAAGAATTCTTTGGAGTCACTGGGAGTGCATAAGAGATGAGGGGAAGCCCATGGGGCACAGTCTGCAGAGAAGTTAAGGATTCTTTGAAGTTACTTACTGGGGTGCAGAGGAGCTAAGGAGAAACACACTTTTTGTTAACTCTCAGGAATGTGGATATGTGAAGGAGGGCTCAAACACTTGCCATTCCCTTCTCTAGGGGTTGTGGCAATATTGACAGACAATAGTAGGTCTCTGTATCACTTGTACAAAAATCCTTGCTATAATCTAGCACTATGGACAATGTGGACACATTCTGTGTCTACACTGAAGGCCTGTCCTTACTTTATATGGGGTTATTTTGAATTGTTTATTTTCTTTAGTTTTTTGGGGTTTTTTTGAGCTGGAGTCTCACTCTGTCACCCAGGCTAGAGTGCAGTGGCAGACTGACAGCCACCACAGCCTCAACCTGCTGGGCTCAGGCGATCCTTCCACCTCAGCCTTCTAAGTAGCTGGATCTACAGACGCACACCACCATGCTCACCTAATATTTTTATTTATTGTAGAGACCAGGTCTCACCAAGATGCCCAGGCAGGTCTCGAACCCCTGGGCTCAGGCAGTCCTCTTGCCTTGGCCTGCCAAAGTGCTGGGATTACAGGCTAAGCCACCACGCCTAGCCTCTTTAGTATTTCTATAACTGCTTTTATGCTTAAATGAACCACTGATTCATTTTTGTGAATTGGGAGTAGTATCAACAAAAATGCCAATATAAATCTTAACAAAAATTATTTTTAAATATACTGACTAAAATTAATCTTATTTTTAATTGGATATTAACTAAAACAAACTGATATACATGCAATTACCAAAAAGGTAATGAAATGTCTATGCAAATCTACGTTTTATTTTTAATTTATAAAGTGTTTACTTTTAGTAAGCATGAAAGAAAAAATCCTAAAGGCATTAAGAGAGAAAGATAATACTATCTAGTGGGGAAGACCCATCAGAATCACTCCAGACTTATCTGCAGTAACACTACAAGCCAGAAGCCTAATTTTTAATGTTCTTTTTTTTTTTTTTTTTTTTTGAGTTGGAGTCTCACTCTGTCACCCAGGCTAGAGTGCTGGCATGTTCATGGTTACTGCAGTCTCAACCTGCTGGATTCAGGTAGTCCTTCCTCCTCAGACTTCCAACTAGCTGAAACTACATGTGAGTGCCACCACACCCAGCTAATTTTTTGATTTATGGTAGAGACAAGGTCTCGCCAGGTTGCCCAGACTGGTCTCGAACCCTGAGCTCAGGCAATCCTTTCACCTCCACCCCCCAAAGTGCTGGGATTATAGGCATGAGCCACTGTGCCCAGTCAATTTTTAACATTCTTAAAAATAAGAAATTCCAGTCAAAAATATTCTACCCTACCAAGATAACTTCCATCAGTGACAGAGAATTAAAATTCTTCCCAGATAGCCAATCCCCAGAAGAATATGCCACCTCCAGGTCAGCCTTCAGAACATACATAAGAAGGTCCTAAGAACACAGAAGAAAAAAGAACAATCACACCCATCACAAAAGTACAGGCAAGCACAGAGTTAACAAAGGATACAGAACACTCACACAAAAGAAAATGCTCACATATATAAATACAAAAGTCAAAAAGGAAACAAAACAACTCTTAAGCGTCTTATGGCAGTGACAAACATGCACATTTCAATAACCACTGAAGAGACACAGAGTGGCAAACTGTATAAAGATGTATGATCCAACAGTCTGCTGCCTCCAGGCAAAGGACACCCACAGGCTCAAAGTTAGAGGCTGGAAAAGAACTTTTCAGGCAAATGGAAAACAAAACAGAGCAGGTATAGCTATTCCGATATCAGATAAAGCAGACTTCAAACCATCAAAAGGACATGAAAGGAGAGGACACTACATAATGATAAAAAGCTCAATCCACCAGCAAGAAATATCCATCTTAAACACATACACACCCAATGCAGGAGCACCAGGTTTTATAAAAAAACTACTAAGTAAATTAAGAGAGGACATTGACTCTCACACAATCATAGTGGGAGACCTAAATGCCCCACTAGCAGCATTAAATAGATAATTGAGGCAAAAAAACAATAAGGAGATCCAGAGTCTTAACTCAACACTCAATCAAATGGATTTAATAGATATCTACAGAACACTCCACCCAACAACAGAGTATATATTCTACTAAATAGCACATGGAACATACTCCAAGATTGATCATATTCTTGGACATAATCAAGCATGAAAATATGTCAGCCTGGGCAACTTGGCGATACCTCATCTCTACAATAATAAAAAAAATTAGCCGGGCTTGGTGGCGCATGCCTGTAGTTCCAACTACTTGGAAGGCTGAGGTGGAAGAATCACCTGAGCCCAACAGGTCTAAGCTGTGGTGGCCAGGAGTGTGCCACTGCACTCCAACCTGGGTGACAGAGTGAGACTCTAACTCAAAAAAAAGAAAAAAGAAAAAATTTCAAAAGATTGAAATAATACCATGCACCTTCTCAGATCACAGTGGAATAAAAATAAATATCACCACCACCAAGATTCCCCCCAAAACACACAAAGATATGGAAACTAAACAACACGCTACTGAATGACTTCTGGGTCAACACGGAAATCAAGACAGAAATAGGATTCCTGGAAACAACTGAAAACAAAGACACATCTTATCACAATCTCTGGGATGCCGTGAATACAGTGTTAATAGGAAAATTCATAGCATTATGTGTACACATCAAGAAAACAGAAGGATCACAAGTAAAAAGCCTAACATCACACCTAAAGGAACAGGAAATGCAAGGCCATCTAAATTCTAACTTCGGCAGAAGAATCTAGATCATCAAGGAAAAAAATCAAAATTGCATTATATAGAAGACAAAAATATCATGCAAAACATCAACAAAACAAAAAGCTTATTCTTTGAAAGTATAAATAAGATTGATGGACACCTAGCCAGACTGACTAAAAAAGAGAGAAAGTTCAGACAAACACAATTAGAAATGCAAAAGGCGAAGTCACAACTGACCATAAAGAAATTCAAAAGATTATCAGGGATTACTATGAATACCTGCATGCAAATAAACTAGAAACCCTAAAGGAAATAGAGGACTTTCTGACATCACACAACCTCCCAAGGTTGAAACAAGAAGAAATTAAACTCTAAACAGACCAACAACAACCCAGCAAATTGACTCAGTTGTAAGAAATCTCCCCAGAGCAGATAGCTTCCCAGCTGAATTCTACAAGACATACAAAGGGGAGCTGATACCACTCTTGATGAAAGTTTCCCAGGCAATTCCCTAACTCATTTTATGAAAGCTAACATCATACTGATATTCAAATCTGGCAAAAACCCAATAAGGAAAGAGAATTACAGACCAGTCTCCCTCATGAACATACAGAGTGAGACTCTGACTCAAAAAAAAAAAAAAAGCCTCCTCGTACTGATAAATGACTTTGGTAAAGAAAGATTTTCCAGTTTATAAAATCAATGTGCAAAAGACTTCCTTTTTTTTTTTTTTTTTTTGAGTTGAAGTCTCACTCTGTCACCCAGGCTAGAGTGCAGTGGCATGCTCATTACCACCCCAGTGTCAACCAGCTGGGCTCAGGCGATCCTTCTGCCTCAGCCTTCCAAGTAGCTGGAACTACAGGCGAGCGCTACCATGCCTGGCTAATTTGTTTATTTATTGTAGAGAGGAGGTCTTGCCAAGTTGCCCAGGCTGATCTTGAACCTGTGGGCTCAGGCAGTCCACTCACCTCTGCCTCCCAAAGTGCTGAGATTGCAGGCTGAGCCACTGAGCTTGGCCGACAGTTGCATTTCTATACACCAGCAACAAGCAGGCGGAAAACCAAATAAAAGCACAATCCCATTCACAATAGCCACACAAAAAATGAAATACCTTGGCATCCACCTAACCAAAGAAGTGAAAGACCTTCACAAGGAGAACTATAAAATGCTGCTCAAAGAAATCAAGCATGACACAAATGGAAAAACATTCAATGTTCATGGATTGGAAAAATCAATATTGCCAAGATTCCCAGCCTACCCATGGCAATCTACAGATTCAGTGCAATAACCATCAAATTGCCAACATTACTTTTCACAGACCTGGAAATGACAATACAGAAATTCATACAGAAATTAAAAAGAGCATGAATAGCCAAAATAATCCTCAGCAAAAGGAACAAAGTGGGAGGTATCACACTTCCAGACTTTAAACTGTATTACAAGGCTACAGTAATCAAATCAGCCTGGTATTGATGTAGGAAGAGGCACATAGACCAATGGAACAGAACAGAGATTCTGGAAGTAAAACAGGAGCCCTCAACAGCTCACCATCGACAAAGCCACCAATAACAAGCACTGGGGAAAGGAGACCATATTTAGCAAACGGTACTGGGAAAACTGTCTGACCACATGCAGATGAAGGAAACTGGCCCCTACCTAACACCATATACAAAAATCAACACAAAATGTATTAAAGACCTAAATGTAAAACATCAAACTATAAGAATCCTAGAAGAAAACATAGAAAACACCCTTATGCACTTCAGAGTAGACAACGAATTATTGACCAAGTACCCAAAAGCACATGTCATAAAAGCTAAAATAGACAAGTGGGACCTCATCAAACTGAAAAGCTTTTACACAGCAAAATAAACCTTCAAGAGAGCAAAGAAACAACCCACAGAATGGGAAAAAATATTTGCAAATTCTGTATCTGACAAAGCCCTAACATCCACAATCTATAAGGATATATAAAAATGCATAGCCCTAAATGCATTCTACTGGAAAATAGTTAAGATACCAATTAACTTTGGTACGGTAGCTCTTGCCTGTAATCCCAGCACTCTGGGAGGCTGAGGCAGGAGGACTGCTTGAGCCCAGGAGTTTGTGACCAGCCTAGGCAATATAGCAAGACCTCATCCCTGCCACACACACACACAAAAAAAAAAAATTAGCAAGGCATAGTGGAGCTCACCTGTAGTCCCAGCTACACAGAAGACTGAGGCAAAAGGATGATCTAAGTCCAGGAGGTCAAGGTTTTAGTGAACCACGATCATACCACTGCACTCCAAACAGAGTGAAATCAAGACTCCTACTCAAAAAGAAATATTATTTTAAATATATGAAGTTTATTTCTTGGGGACATCTTATAAGTGGTTTTTATCTAGTCTGACAACATCTGCCCTTTAATTGGTGCATTTAGTCCATTTATATTTATATTTATGCTGATCATAATAAAGCATTCACAGATAAACAGATGCCGTTTTGTTTACTGTAACCTTGTAGTGACGTTTGAAGTCTAGTAATGTGATATCTGCAGCTTTTTTTCTTTTTGCTTAGGCTATTCAGGCTTTTTTTTACTTCTGTTTAAATTTAAGTATTCTTTTTTAGATGTGTGAAAAATGACACTATTAGTTTAATAGGGGTTATGTTGAATCTGTAGATTGCTTCAGGCAGTGTGGACATTTTAATAATATTGATTCTTCTAAACCATGAGCACGGAATGTTTTTCAATTTTTTTGTGTCATCTTTGATTTCTTTCAGCAGTGTTTTGTAGTTCTCATTGTAGAAATATTTCACCTCTTGTATGTATTCCCAAGTTGTGTGTGTGTTTGTGGTTTTTGTAAATGGAATTGTGTTCTTGATTTGGTTCTCAGCAGGAGTACTGTTAGTGTATATAAATGCTACTGATTTTTGACCTTTTGTTTTATATCCTAAGACTTTACTGAGGTTGCTTAAACTTCCTCTTCCTATATTTGGATACCTCTAATTTTGTTTCTCTTGCCTGATTGCTCTGGCTAAGATGTCCAGTACTGCGTTAAGTAGGAGTGATGAAAGTGGACATTCTTGTTTTC
Source organism: Tarsius wallacei (assembly GCA_963574415.1). Taxonomy (NCBI): domain Eukaryota; kingdom Metazoa; phylum Chordata; class Mammalia; order Primates; family Tarsiidae; genus Tarsius; species Tarsius wallacei. The sequence goes on along the minus strand of CAUYQG010038784.1, from coordinate 7,758 downwards.
TTACAATTCTTAGGGGAAATGCTTCCAACTTCTGCTCATTCAATATGCTGTTGGCTGTGAGTTTGTGATAGATGGCTCTTATTTTGAGGTATGTTTCTTCAAAATGAAAGCCATCTATGCCAAAATGGTTGGAGGTTTTCATCGTGAAATGATGTTGGATTCTTTTGAATGCTTTTTCTGCATCTACTGGGATGAACACGTGGTCCTTGTTTTTAATTCTGTTTATGTGATGAGTTACATTTATCAATTTGCATATGTTGAATCTTGCATTCCAGGTAAAAAGCCCATCTGATCATGGTGAATAATATTTTTGATGTGCTGCTTGATTCAGTTTGCTAACATTTTGTCAAGGATTTTTGTGTCTATGTTCATCAGAGATATTGGCTCATCATTTTCTTTCTTTGTTGTGTCTTTGCCATATTTTGATATCAGGATGGTATTGGCTTTGTAGAATGAGTAAGGGAGGAGTCCCTCCTTCTCAATTGTTTGGAATAGTCTTAGTAGGATTGGTACTTGCTCTTTTTTGCTTGTCTAGTAGAATTTGGCTGTGAGTTCATTTAGTCCAAGGCTTATTTTGGTAGGTCGGTCTTTTATTAATGATTCACTTTTGTGGCTCATTATTGGTCTGTTCAGGGTTTTAATTTCTTCTTGTTTTCAATCTTGGGAGGTTATGTGCTTCCAAGAATTTATCCATTTCCTCTAGATTTTCTAGTTTACACACATGCATATAGATGTACAAGGGGGACCCCGCAAAAAAACAGAATTATCTTTTGGAGGGCATGCCTCTTGTAGTACATGTTTCCCCACTAGGTAAGTGTTCTAGGAGCCCTTCAGCATTGGTATAACAGCTGGTGTTGTGAGAGGCTGCATTCGGCTTCAGTGATTTTTTTTTTTTTTAGATTCTTTCGACATGTTTGCCCATTTCATGATGCGTGATTTAAGAGCACACTTGCCCATACCATATTGAGTGTTCAGCAGCTTTTGATCCCCATGCCCCACGCTCCCTATTCATCCAATCTCGCCACAAGTAACTTTTATGTTTCCCTGGATGAAAAAAAGTCCTCAAAGGAAATGTTATGTCAATGTGGAAGGGGCGAAACAAAAAATGACAGGCATCAAAGTTGATGAGTTCAAAAACTGTTTTGAGCAGTGGAAAAAGTGTCTTGATAGGTATATTGCATCAAATGGATAGATTTTGAAGATGACTAAAGTTTAAACATGTAAGAATAAATTCACATTTTTTTATAAATAAATTTCCCCCTCATATATAATAGTCTCTGAGGCTCTTTTGTGTTTCTTTGGAATCAATTCTAATGTTGCTTCTTTCATTTCTGAGTTTATTTATTTAGATTTTCTCTCTGCCGCCTCACCACGCCCCTCTTTTTTGTTATTTTGCCCAGTGGTCTGTCAGTCTTGTTTATCCTTTCAAAGAGCCAGATTTTCAATTCAATGTCCTTTGTATTGTTTTTTGGTCTCAATGTCATTTAAATCTGATCTGATTTTAGTCATTATATTTTTCTGCTAGCTTTGGGTTTAGTTTGTTCTTGTTTTCTTCTTCCCTTAGGTAGGCTATTAGGTTGTTTATTTGAGATCTTTCTTTCTTCTTGATGTAAGCATGTAGTATAATATGTTCTCTTAGCACAGCTTTCTGGTATTCCAGAGATTTTGATAGTAGTGTCTTTATTTTCATTTGTTTTTTGTTTTTTGGTTTTTTTTTTTTCTGTCGGATATCATCGCTTACCCAAAAATCTTTCAGAAGCAAGTTGTTTGGTTTCTATGTGTTCGTGTGGCTTTGAGGATTCCTCTTGGTGTTGGTTTTTACTTTTATTCTGCTGTGGTCAAAGAAGATTCTTGGTATTATTTTGATATTTTTGAATTTATTAAGGCTTGATTTATGTCTGTGCATGTAGTTGATCTTAGATATGTTCCATGTGCTGATGAGAAAAATGTATATTCTGTGGTTGTTGAGTGAAGTATCCTGTAGATATTTATTAAGTTCAATTGGTCAGGAGCAAATTAAGATTCATGATTTCAGTGTTTAGTTTTCTGCCTTGATGATCTGTCTAAAGCTGTTAGCGGGGTGTTGAAATCCCATACTATTATGATGTGGCTGTCTTAAGTCCTGTCTTAGATTTAGCAGTAATTGTTTTATAAATCTGAGTGCTCCAATGTTTCGTGTGTATATATTTAGGATAATAATTACTTCTTGTTGAATCGAGCCTTTTATCATTATGTAATGTTCTTCATTATCTTTTTTTTACTATTGTTGGTTAAAAGTCTGTTTTATCTGATATAAAAATAACGGTCTCTGCTCTTTTTTGCTTCCCATTTGCATGTATTTTTTGTTGTTGTTGTTGCTCTTCTTTATGGCTGTGTAATACTCCATCATGTGTATGCACTGATTTATTTCCATCTTAGGTACTGATGCTTTCTCTCTCTCTCTCTCCCTCTCTCTCTCTCTCTCTCTCCGTGTGTGTGTGTGTGTGTGTGTGTGTGTGTGTGTGTGTGTCCCACCTCCTCAGTTGCTATTGTTGAGATAGAGATTTTTTATTTTGTGTTCTTTTTTCTTTATGGTTGTGACTATGGTATATGTTGTATATGGTCAATTGGCTTTATTTCTGAGCACTTCCACACAGCCAGTGCTCTAGATGGATCCCTTGGTTGCAGCTACAGTTGTGCTGTGACTGTCTCAGAGATGTTAGATCTTTCTCCATCACTTTACATTGAACCTATGGGTGTCATTAAAAGTGAGATGAATCTCCTGGAGACAGCAGGATGGATCTTGTTTTTTTATCCAATTTATCACTTTGTCTTTTAAATGGGGCATTAGTACCACTGACATTCAAGGTTACTATAGCTCTATGAGGATTTGTAACTATTATAGTGTCATTAAAAAGTTGTTTTGTGTTCTCGGTTTTGTGGATAATTTCTGTGGTCTGTAAGCTATGTGTTTATTGGTGCTTTTGTGTTAAGTGATGTTATTCTTTTGTTTCCATGTTTAGAGCTTTCTTAAGCATCCCTTGTAGGGCTAGTTTAGCAGTGATGAATTCTTTTAGCACTTGCTTGTCTAAGAAGGCCTTTATTTCACACTTTTATGAAGCATAGTTTGATGGTGCAAGAAATTTTTGACTGGCACTTCTTTTATTTAAAAATGTTAAAATAGGCCAGGCTCAATGCCTCATCCTGTATCCCAGCACTTTGGGAGGCCTAGGTAAGTGGATTGCCTGAGGCTGCAGGTTTGAGACCAGCCAGGGCAACTTGGTGAGACTTCATCTCTACAATAAATAAAAAATTAGCCGAGCATGATAGAGTGCACCTGTAGTTCTGGCTACTTGTAAGGCTGAGGCAGAAGGATCACCAGAGCCCAGCAGGTCAACGCTGGGGTGACCGTGAATGTGCCACTGCACTCCAGCCTGGGCGACAGACTTTTTAGGTGAGACTCCAACTAAAAAAAAAGTTAAAATATGGGCCCTCAGTCTTATCTGACTTTTAATGTTTCTGCTGAGAAGTCTGCTGTTATTCTGATGAGTCTCCCTTGGTATATATTCTCTCTAGCTGCCCTTAAGTTTTTTTCTTTCATGCAAACCTCAGATAGTTTAGTGGCTGTGTCTTGGGGATTATTTTGCAGGAGTTCTCTGAATTTCTTGTATCTGCATGTTGACCTCTCTAGCAAAATAAAAGAAATTTTCATAGGTTGAGTCTGCAAGTACATTCTCCAGAGTGCTCACATGTTCTCCTTCTCTCTCAGAAATGCCAACCAAAGTAGATTTGGTCTCTTTACATAATCCCATACTTCTTGAAGGCTTTGTTCATTTTTTAGAATTTATTTTGTTTTATTTCTGTGTAACTGGATTGATTTGGAAGATCAGTCTTCAAGCTTTGAAATTCTTTCCTCTGCTTGGTTTAGTTTGTCATTAAGGCTTGTGACTGTGTTGTTGAAATTCCTGGAGTGAGTTATTCAATTCTAGGAGTTCTGTTTGGTTCTTTCTTAGAATGGCCATGTCAGCTTTCAATTCATTAACTGTTTTTGTGGCCTCTTTGATTAGTGAGTCCACATTCTCTTGGACCTTATTGAGTTTATTTGCCATTCATATGCTGAATTCCATATCTGTCATTATAGACAATTCATTCTGGCTAGAATCCATTGCTTAGGAGTTGACAATTATTTGGAGGTGACAAAAAATTGTGTGTGTGTGTGTGTGTGTGTGTGTGTGTGTGTGTGTGTGTTGCCAGAGTTATTACATTGATTTATTTATTTTCATCTTAGGTGCTGATGCTTCCCCCACCACCACCCCCACGCTTTCAGTTGCTATTGTTAAGATGGGGCTCTTTTATTTTTTGTGCTTTTTTTCTTATGGGTGTGGCCATGGGATATGTTGTGTATAGCCAATTGGCTTTGTTTCCGAGTGCTTTCAAAAACCAGTGCTCTGGATGTGTTCCTTCACTGCAGCTACAGTCGTGCTGTGATTGTCTCAGGGGTTGCTAGTAGTAGTAGTGTTTTGTTTTTGTTTTGTTTTGCCAGCTGGTAGTTCAGGCTATAGATCTATAGATGCTCCTAAAAAGTGAGGACTGGTAGCAGTACCTGCACCACAACTGGACTTTCTGAGGACCAGAATGATCAGGTGGGAGTAGGGTTCCCCTTGCTTCTTGAGGCCTGGAGCACATGATCCCTGTCTGGGGAGATGCACCCAAGATGGGGGAGAGTGAGGTGGACTCCCTATAGCTTGCTGCTCCTGCTTATTTTGGCTGTGAAATCTGTGTTGGGTGAGTGCAAGCAAGTGTCACAGACAGGCTGACTAATGGGTATGGCAGCTGGTTTCCCTGAGGGACAGCAGTCTCTGCCACAGCATTCAGATGGCTGTGGAGTCTCCATGCACCCTGTGTCTGTAGCAGGTAATCCACATCTGGAAGGAGGCAGCCAAGATGGGGAAGGAGAAGGGAATCCCAATAGTTCACTGCTACTGCTTATTTTAGCTATGGAGTCTGTGTTGGAGATGCATGATATTGCTTTGCTGGGCTGCTCCCTTCCTGGCCCAGGGTCAACAGGGGTAGTGGCTATAGCAGCCTTAAAGTATTTGCCCTTCTCAGTAGAACACTGAGCCTCCCTCCTTGGCAGGTGCTAGCAGCTGCCATTGAGCTGCAAAGGGATCAGTAGTCTGAGAGGTCCTACATGGATTTGGGCAATGTCTCTACACAGTCACCAATTGGGACTATATGCTGGTCTGGGGTCCAGGGGGTTGCAGAGATTCTTCATGATTCAGATTAGAAGGGTCTATGGTGGTGATGTAGGTTTCTGGAGGTTTCTCACTCACTCATTCATCTCTTCACCATATTGTGGGAACTTCCATGCTTTCCATGCTAGGTCTGACTCAGCAGGCTGTCTGATTTCACTCCTCTCTGTTTTCTATGAGTCCCACTGCTTCTCTGGTGAATCCTAGGGTGTGCTCTTGGTTGTCCTGTTTAGAGAGATGAGATTTTCTCCCCATTTTGGTTCATCTTTGTGAGAGAGGCACACACTAGCTGCTTCTAGTTGGCCATCTTGAACCACTCCTCATCTCCTCTGCCCATTTATTTTATTTTATTATAGACATGTGGGGTACAAGTGAGGATTAACTACATAAGTAGGTTACATGCAGGTGAATTTTGGGCTTCCAATTGGCCCTCATTCCCCCTGATAGTGGACCAGGTATGCTTCGTGTTGTCTTGTGCCCCCCTCCCTCCCTCCCCTAGCAATGCCAAGTGGCTGCCAATCCCTCCCTTGTGTTCATGTGACTATTATTCAGGGCCCATTTATGAGTGAGAATGTGGTATTCAGTTATTTGTTGCTGTGATCAATCACTTAGTATGATGGCTGCCAACTCCATCCAATTTGCTGCTAAGTCCATGATTTTGTTCTTCTTTATGGCTGTGTAACATTCCATCATGTATATGTACCACATTTTCTTTATCCAATCCACTTTCATTGGGCAGTAAGGTTGGTTCCATGTTTTTGCTATTGTGAATAGCACAGCAATAAACATGTGTGTGCAGGTGTCTTTTTGGTAGAACGATATATGTTCCTCAAGGTATATTGCAAGGAAAGGGATCGCTGGATCATACGGAAGGTCAATATTTAATTTTTTGTTCTTTTAGGAATCACCACACTGCTTTCCATGGAGATTGAACTAGCTTGTACTCCCACCAACAGTGCAGAAGCATTCTCTTTTCACCATGGTCGTGTCAGCATCTATTGTTTTTTGGACTTGTTAATGATAATCTTCCTTCCCAGAATTAGATGGTATCTCATTGTAGTTTTTATCTGAATTTCTCTGATGATTAGTGAGGCTGAGTATTTTTTCATGTGTCTGTTGGCTGTTTGTATGTCTTCTTTTGAGAAGTGTCTGCTCATGTCCTTTGCCCATTTTTTAATGTCCTTTGCCCATTGTTTAATCAGGTTATTTGGTAAGTTATTGTATTGTCAACATTTTTAATATATTCTGGATATTGTTTATTAGATACATGATTTATAGATATTTTCTCCTATTATGTAGGTTTCCTTTTCACTCTATTGATTATTTCCTTTGAGGCACAAGATTTTAAGTTTGATGTGGTTCCATTTGTCTTTTTATTGGTTTTGTTCCTTGTGCTTTTGGTGACATATCCATGAAATCACTGTCAAATCCAAAGCCCTGAAGCTTTTCCACTGTTTTCTTCTGGGATTTTTTGTTTGTTTGTTTTTGGTTTGGGGGTATTTTTTAGTTGAAGTCTCACTCTGTCGCCCAGGCTGGAGTGCAATGGCACACTTGTAGCCACCGCAGCCTCGACCTGCAGGGCTCAGGTGATCCTTCCACTTCAGCCTTCCAAGTAGCGGGAACTATAGGCACACGATACCATGCCCAGCTTATTTTTTTATTTATTGTAGAGATGAGGTCTCACCAAGTGTCCCAGGCTGGTCTTGAATCCCTGATCTCAGACAATCCTCTCACCCCAGCCTCCCAAAATGCTGGGAGTACAGGCTTGAGCCACGGTGCTCAGCCTCTTCTAGGAGGTTTATAGTTTAGTTCTTTAATCCATTTTGATTCAATTTTGTATATGGTGTAAGGGTGGGGTCCAACTTCTTTCTTTTGCAAATGGATATCCAGTTCTCTCAGCACCATTTGTTAAACGTATTGTCCTTTCTCCACTGTAATCTTGGCACCCTTGTCAAAAAATAATTTCTTTATGTATACAAAGGTTTGTTTTGGGACTCTTTATTTTGTTGCATTAGTCTATATCCCAATATTACCAGTTCCACTTCATCTTGGTTATTGTTGCTGCTTTGTATCATGCTTTGAAGTCATGAAGTGTGAGGCCCTCAACTTTGTTCTTTTTCAAGATTATTTTGGATATTCAAGGTCCACTGAGATTTCATCTGAATTTTAGAATAGTGTTTTCTGTTTCTGCAAAAAATACCACTGAGATTTTGAGAGAGATTTTATTGAATATACAGGTCACTTTGAGTAGTATGGACACTAACAATATTAAATCTTTTTATTGACAAGCACAGGATGTCTTTCCATTTATTTGTATCTTTGATTTATTTTAGCAACATATTATGGTTGTTATTGCACATGTTTTCACCCCCTTGGTTAAGTTTATTCCTAAAGTGTTTAATTCTTTTTGGTGCTATGGTAAATGAGATTGTTTTCTTTTTTTTTTTTTTTTTTTTTTTTTTGTTGGTGTGTCACACGGTGGCCCCCACGGGTGGTTATCGGCAAAGGGGGGGGGGGGGGAAAGGGG
>CAUYQG010038783.1:0-26940 GCA_963574415.1 Tarsius wallacei | reverse complement strand
GAGTAAGTGAGTTAAACTACCGTTTCCTTCTTATCTTCAGCATTGGCTGTTTCCTTAATGATTTTATAAAATGTTAGATCAGAAAATATATGATGGGGCATTCCTCATCAACAAGGATACCTGCATGATCAATGTTTATATGCCTAGCCCTGAATTGTACCCCACATTTCTATAATAAATAGTAAATAAAAAATTAAATTAAATTAAATTAAATCAAATTTAAAACTTTTCTTTCATTAAGGATGCTAAAATAAATATAAATATTATATTTTTAAAATATAATATCAAGTAGGATTAAAGTACATTCAGGTGACCCTTTGGTTAAGTGTAAACTAGAAAAAAAAAGGGTAAGAATCATTTCTAGGCAGGTGTGTCTATGAAACATAAAAAAAGCAAATTAATAAAAAAAACTAATCTCAAATTAAAATTAGCACAGAAGCACTAATAGGCAGTAGCAACTAACCAAGATAAATTTCATTTAGCTGTCAACTGAAGAGTGGTAGAGTTCATCAATCTGCAAAAGAGAACTTTATTTCTCATAGAGGTTTGCAGTTGGCAGTGTGCCTGTTCTGACAGGTTGAGAAACGCAGCCTCATGCCAGAAGCCAGAGACAATTCAAGGGAGGACAAAAGACACAGGAATTTATGCTGAGTAGGGTGGCTGAATATATTCATTTAATAAACTATAGGAGGAGTCACAAATATTTACAAAATGAGAAACATACACATGCACAATTATGCCTTATGCCTCACCATGGTGCCCATGTTCAAAAACAGCAGCTTTAGCATGATCCAAGTGTGGAGTTTGTGGCCCTCTGACATCAAAAGGTGAAGCAGAGGATGCAAAAAACCTTACTGAGTCTTTTCCCTAGGCTGGCCAGAAATACTCTGTGGTCCATGGTCTCTAATCGGCAAAAGAGGAGGATAGCGTCGCAAATGATTGCTACTAGCATTGGAAGCTTTTGCAAGGGCTGATTTCTGTTTAGGCCCTTAAGGAAGACATTCTAACATAGTTAACAAGGCAGGGGATGTAACAAGGTTTGTCTGAGCTCCCCATACCCTCATAACTGAGGACTCAGTTTTCAAAGTTCTGGGGTCCCCTTGGCCAAGAGATGGTCTGTTTAGTCAGTTTGGTGGCTTAGAATTTTATTTTTATTTCTCAGGCTTAACATCCCATTGTAATTTGTGTTATCTCTATGAAGGGAAATTTTAAAATGGCTTAAATGGTGATACAATTTGACTCATTAATTGCATGATCAGGTATTCACTTTTTAAAAATCATAGATGCAATTAGTGTCATACATATATATATATATAGATAGATAGATATGCATGGGCATGTGTGTTCATGTGTTTATTCTCCAGTTATTTATTACATTTATTAAAGAGAAAATTGAAAACAATCTAAATATCCGGTAATTACTTATTAAGTTATTCACATGATAAGGTTGTCTTTGAATTTTTTTTCTATTAAGTTTTACACATATGGGTAGTTTAACTTCCACTTTAAAAAGTTTTAACACCTGGCCATTGCCGTGCTAAGCAAGGTGTGGCCATGTGCTCTCTGAGCTATGGTCAGGCCATGTTTCTTGGATTTAGCACCCTACCCTACCTTGAGGAAATGAATCCCCTCTTTTTCTCTCTCTCTCATTTACTTTCTGAATAAACTATATTTTCTAATCTAAAAAAAACTTTAATACCTATATAGCATTTTATACTAATAGCATAAGATTATTTTTATAATTATTCTTATGTCTAAAATCTCATAAATGTCTCTTCAGATGCACAGATAAGATTACAGACTCAACAGTAATTTATCAATAGAGATTACCAATAGATGTTGAAAAAAATTAAATAGTGGGCTGTAATTCCCTTTGCATTTCTATATAAAATGTATTAATAACCCTGATGTTCTTGCTCTCTCATATTGGCTTGCATTTGTCCACATTTGCTGCTAATTAAACTATTTAGGTGTATGCTGCCCAAAAACTCTCAGAAAAACAAAAATGGGCATAATAGGAGTTCTCTTCAAAATTCCTCAGCTTTCCAATATTCAACATTTTTATCAAGGGGAAAATTGGGGCCCAGATGTTATATATCAACATTTGTCATTTTGTCAGTTTTGTGTCTAAGTTCTTCTGTGCAAAGAGTGTATAATATCTCTCTTACACCATTTCACTAGTTTATGATTTTTTTTCCAGAGTATAAGCAAGCCATTTCAAGAGATCAGTGATAGAACAAAAAAATTTCATCTCACTGCAAACACCTTTTATTTTTACTTCAGATGCCCTGCTCCTCAAATTTCCTTTGCATATATTAGTACGTATATTTAATTACCAAACATTTTATATGTGATCATGTGTCATGTAATAATGGAGATACGTTATGAATATGGTGTCATTAGATGATATCTCCATTGTGTGACTATAATAGAGTGTACTTCAAATATAGGTGGTATAGATTAATATATATTGTATAATTCATTGCTTCTAGGATAAAAACTAATACAGCACATTGCTGTACTGATTACTGTAGACAATTGTAATACAATGGTATTTGTGTATCTAAACATATAAAATTAGGGTATTATAATAATACCTAATAAAATACAATCCAAGATTATAATAATGTATGTATGTATATATGTTGTGTATGTAGTTCATTAAATAAAATGTTATGTGACGAATGACTGTATGTATACAAACACACACATATACACAGATATATGTGATTTATTTTAGTCTTTCAGTAATCTTTTAATTTTGAGACAAGTGCAACACTTTTAATTATTGTACTCTCCTAATATATTGTATAATATATCTGATATATTATAAACTTATTTTTTGCAGTGCAATGGTGAATTTTGTGTGTCACAAGCCTAAATTATGTAGTGTCCAGAAATTTAGCTAAACACTATTCTGGCTGTGTCTGTGAGGGTGTTTCTGAATGAAATTAGTATTTAAATCAGTAGACTGAGTAAAGCAAATTGCCTTCCCTAATGACAGTGGGCCTCACTGAATCAAACAAAAAGGCAGACCTTCCCCCAAGTAAAAATTCTTGCTGCACGATTGCATACGAATTGGAACATCAACTTTTCCAGCCTTCACACTGAAACATTGTTTTTTCCTGGGTCTCAAGCCTACTGGTCTTTGGACTGGAACCATATCATTGGCTCTCCCAATTCTTAGGCCTTCAGATTCAAACGATCTACACCATTGGCTCTCCTGGGTCTCCATCTTGCCACCTCATCCTACAGATCTTGAAACTTGTCAGCCTCATAAATTACGTGAGCCAATTCTTTATAGTATATATAAATGTATACTATAAATATACACACATGTAGATGTATTCATATATATACATTATATATATGCACACATATTCTTTTTTGTTGTTGTTTTTGTTGAGTTGGAGTCTCACTCTGTCACCCAGACTGGAGTGCAGTGGCTGTTCCCGGACACTGCACCCTTGACTTGCTGGGCTCCGGAGATCCTTCCGCCTCAGCCTTCCAAGTAGCTGGAACTACAGGAGCGTGCTACCACGCCAGGCTAATTTTTTGATTTATTGTAGAGATGAGGTCTCGCCAAGTTGCCCAGGCGGGTCTCGAACCCACAGGCTCAGGCAATCCACTCACCTCAGCCTCCCAAAGCACGGGATTACAGGCTGAGCCACCGAGTCCGGCTGCACACATATTCTGTTGGTATTTTTTCTCTATAAAACTCAGTATTTTAACACTGAGTGACTAGTGCAGTTATATTCAGCTTTTTAATAGTAAGCAAAATTTTTCCATTTTTTAATAAAAGTTACACTCATTAGAATGTTAATTTTTTATATTTTTATTATAATCTAAAGTTAATTTTAACCTCTACAGCACTTCAAAATTTTAATCTTGTAGTATGTTCTATCTCTTCATTTATTGACTTCTAATGTTAGTTCTTTTAGAAGGCATTATAGCTTTTTACACATAGTTACCCATATTTCTAATTTTAGATATTTCTAGGTGTTTTATTAGCTGTTATTGGAATATTTTTCCCTCTATTTCTTTTATCTGAAATAAATAAAAATTTTAAAGATACAGTTAAACAGTCAAAGCTCCAATCTTTTCCCTTTTAATTTCCTTTTCCTTAGAAATTGACATTATCTTAAATTTAGATGGATCATTTGCGTAACATATTTAATAATTTTAAAAATTGTCATTAGTATTGGTCAAAAATTTCAAATATTAGCAAGTTCATTTGATTAATCTTGTCAGGTATCAACTATTTTTTTTTATATTTTAAAATATATATAGTTTGTTAGATAATACATTTGCCTTTGAAATTACCTTTTTTACAAAAATATTTTGACACTTTGATATGTAGCTGTATGAAGATATATTCTAGCTCTGCTATATTTCATTACGTGAATAAACCAATGTTTATTCATGCATTTCTAAACTAAGAGATTGTTAGGTCATTTGCCAACTTTTAGCTCTACAATAATGTTGTAATGAGCATGATTTTTGTATGTTTCTAGAAAGAATCAAGGCCAAAATTTCCCAATGGAAGAGCACTTTGAAATAAATTACTGCTTTATGATACCTACTTCTCAACTCCACCAGATATTTCTAAATTGCTTTTGAAAGAAATTATACTAATTACTGTACCATTAGTAATATGTAAGGCTTCAATTTACCCCAGCCAATACTTGATGTAATCAGATATTCATTTTTACAAACTAAATGGTATAAAATTGCAATTCATTGGTTTTGTTTTAATATATATAGTTCCTTGACTACCTGTAATGGCAGGTACATTTGCTTATATTTATTGGCCATCTAATATGTTCTCTGAGTTGTTAATATATATTTTTAGTCTATTATTCTATTGGCCTATGTTTCTCACTGGTTTCTAAGCATATATTCTGTATTATAGTAATTTGATTATATGTAAATATATATGTGTGTGTATATATTCCTATGACATATTATAAACATACATTTAAATATGGCCACCCATTGTGAATTTAACAATATAATTAGTATCTTTTTTTATAGATTTTTATTTTAATATAGTCAAAGTATTCAACTTCCATTTATTATTTGTGTTTTCTGCATATTTAAGAAATCTTATTAGGAGAAACCATGAAGAATATTCTAAATAATTTAGAATTTTACTTTCATATTTAAATATTTAATCATTATTAAGATACATTATAGGTATTTAAGCATATTCTATTGTTACGTACGCATAGCCAAGTATACTGGCATCATTAATTAAACAGTCCAACTTTAACTCACTTAATTGTAGTAACACTCAGTGTGGGTGTTACTTAATCAATTAAAGTTTATGGTTACTAGACCAAAAGGATAAGAGACAAAGCTCAGGAACGTTTTCAAAATATTTGCTTTTGTTCCATTTAGAAAGAAGGAGTTTTGCAAAAGTTACAGGCCCACATGTCCAATTTCAGCCTCATCTTTCTTTTTGCTCTCTTCTTATCAACAAATTAAGTCTTCAGTAAGAGGTTTAAAACTGGGTTTTTTTTCTAATGACAAAGCGTGTAAGAGATCATCTTGCCTGCTCTGATGAAAAGTCCTATGGAGTCCAATAGCCGGTAAGAAAGTTGTAATTTCTGGGAGCATCTAAGGCAAGGTCTCAAAGGGGAGAGTGACACAAACTGTAGTGGATTGTTTGGTCCTTTCAGGGAAAGGTTCCCCTGTCTTACTGCCAGTAAACTCTTTAGCTGGCATCAGCAGTCCTGGATAAGGATTTGGACAGAGGAGTGGGTTGAATTTGTTTTGGTCTACGTGGTGAAAATAAAAGGACTTATATTTGATTGAATATTTATAAAAGATATCATTGAGAACTCATTCCTCCTTCTGCCAAACAGGAACATAAAACTTTTTTTATCAGACATCCCATTTCTTCCATGAAATAAACTGTTTAACACTCCCTGCTGGACCCATGGCTACATTATATTTGTCAACTCTGTAGGCTTTTGACCAAGTCAATGGAATCTGAGTGGAGTTGATGCACACCATTTAAAGGTTTGGCTCATAAATACTTTTTTTACCTTTTATTTGTTTCTTCCCATAAACTGGAATCAATGGTTTCAAATTCTCAGGAATTTTAATTAAAAATAAGACGGAAAGAGCATAAATCCTGAATATCCATACAGAAGGCTGCCTACCAACTGACATGTTACGTTGTAAATGGGTAAAAATGCATTTGTATTGTGTTAAACCAATGAAGTTTGGAACTGGTATCACCCTACTTATATATTACCTATACTTGTAAAACTGTCTCATGTGTCTGCCAAGAAAAATTGTAAGCTGTGTATTTGGCTAATTTTAGTACAAGAGGAAAATCTGATAACTGGCACCTATTAAAATAGACCTAATGGAAGGAGTAGATAAGAACATTTGGTACAATAAGAACATTTGGTCAAAGGTTACAAAGCTTTGTTTTCACAAGATGGATAAGTCCTAAAAATCCACTGTACAACATCATACCTCTAGTTAACAATACTGTATTGTGTACTTGAATATTTGTTGAGAAGGTAGATGTTAACTTGCATTCTTGTCATAAATAATAATAATAGTAAATAAGAAGGCAAGAGAAAATATTTGGAGGTGGTGGAAAGGTTTATGGCATAGATTATGCTTATGGTTCCACTAGTGTATACTTATCTTCAAACTCATCAAGATGAATACATTACATATATACAACTTTTTGTATGTCAAGCATAACTCATTAAAGTTTTTTTTAAAAAGAGAACCTTTGGAAATAACATGGTTAATGAAATTGAAACAAATTTTTTAGTATTTTTCTGAAACTGAAGAAATGTAATTTCCAGATTAAAATATTTAAAAGAAAAAACAGACTTAAAGGTGAAATTGTCATTGATGAAATTGCATCAGTATTCTGAAAAATCATATGAATGAAAAAGCTGACTGAATAAAGATGGACAACATAAGAAAATGAAAAGTCAAGTTACTTGATAATGCAAATAAAAATATCAAATTAGAGATGGACAGAGTATCAATATTCATATAAATGCTTTTATTTCATTAATGTCAGTGGTCATTAAAATGTATTATTTTATTTACCTCTCAGCTATAAAAGTACAGATTTGTTGATAAAAATAAAATATTTGGTATAATAGCCAGTAAGAAAGGATTCAAACTCAACTTCTACCTGCTACTCTCTCTGTGATATCTTATGCAACAAGATGTTTCTTCTGTGAAATATGAATAGTAACATAATTTATCTAAGGAATTTCTAAGATATAAATAAAATAATGTGTAAAGTATTTAATTCAGTGGTCTAGAAAATAAGATGCATTCATATTACTATTGTTAAATATATACACATTTGTGCATGCATATATATGTGTGTGTGTATTACTTTTTACAGAATAAGAATCTAGATAAAAACAGACATTCTTTTGCCAAGAAGACTGACAATCCTCCTGGAATCCTTGAGGAAGTGGAATAACACTGGTGAGTTAAAAGAACTGAAATCCAAGAGGACTTAAACACAGACAAGGTATCATGTTTCTGTATGAATAATAAATCAAATTATCAAGCATATGATTACTCAGAAAATGCATGTTCTTTATTTGAGAAACATAGTTGAGCCAGAACTCAACTAAATTAAGACAGTGAATTTTATTCACTTTCAACTGTCTGGCTCTGCCTTCTAAACATCATGTTTTCTTTTAAAAAAGGAAACAAAACACTATAAACAGGAAGGAAACAAATATACATTTCTATTCATAAATAGATTTACATTCTCACATACTCTACAACTTACTCATATTTTAAACATATGACCACTAATCTCAAATTATTCACTATTGCATTATCAGTAAGTCATTATTTTTTTCAATATCCTAGTTGATATTGTACATTTTTCAGATGTTCCTTCATAACTTATTTTCCACTAACCAATCAGAGCGATACTTTTATTTTTAAAATAATACAGAGAAATTAGAGATAGTTGAAACTATTCGCCTTTTAAAATGCCAATCTTACCACGTTGTGAGTGAAATGCCGGTGTTTTGCTATGGGGTACTGATCATTCTCCCCATTACTCACAAACCATCAACTACACCTGCCTTCATAATGCTACCTGATTGTTCCAAAACGAAAGGACTTTTTTTTTGTTAAGTTGGAGCCTCACTTTTTTGCCAGGATGAAGTGCAGTCTCACATTCACGGCCACCACAGCATCCACCTGCTGGGCTCTGGCTGTCCTTCCACCTCAGCCTTCTAAGTAGCTAGAACTACAGATGTGCTCTACCTCGCCCAGCCAATTTTTTTTATTTATTGTAGAGACAAGGTCTCATCAAGTTGCCTAGACTGATCTTGAACCCCTAGGTTCAGGAAATTCTCTTGCCTGGGCTTACCAAAGTGCTGGGATTACAGGCTTGAACCACCACGCCCCGCCAACATTTTGATGATATTCATTGTATCTGAAAAGCCTTCTTCCCAGCTTTTCCCTCTTGTGACTTAATTTTTAGTTTCTGTTCAAATGTCTTCTCTGCAAGCTAACCAAAATTTCTCCCATCTACCTATTTTATTAATCATTTTCTACACCTTTCTTTTCTGTTTTGTAAAAATATAACTTAACATTATCTAAATTTAATATTTCTCACCTTTATTATTTATCATAATCTTTGTCATCAGTTTATTTTCTGAATATTGTATTTGTAGAGATTTAATAAATACCCATTGAGTTAATTTTGCGTTGGTGAAAAATGAGATATCGAGATGAAGGAGGACATATGATAATAGTTTCATAGTGCATATTTGTTTGGCAATATGTAAATAGTGAAGTGAAAACACTGGGATTTGTGTAGTCATACATGGTTATACTATTTGTACTTACTATGTATCTTACCATGAATATAAATTATACTTTTAATGATTTGCTTAATTAACAAATATTTATTTAGAATGGCTATGTGCCCAGCAGGTTCCAGGAGCTTTGATGCCAGGAGCTTTGAGGAACAAAACAGAAAAGGTCTCCATCCTGTCAAACTCAAATTATAGTCACATGAAGTCACACAATAAGTGATAAACATATTATAAACTTAAAGATTGGTAAATACTTTATATTTCTGTCTGTTAAGGTAGAAAAGTTTATGTCAAGAGAACTGAAGGTGATTCAGATGAATACAGAAAACAGTGAAAATGTAAGAAGAACAAAAAATAGTGATCAGCACCAATAGTCTCAAATAATAAGTGGAAAGAAAGTATAAGATTTATTGTAAAATGGTCAGTTATACAAATGTATTAAAAAGAGTGCTTCCTGTCTAGGTTTTATCTGCTGTCTATTTGGGAAGAAGAGTCTGGATTATTCTAACAATTATAATGAAAATCTAAAGGGACATAAGAATAAAAGAGGAAAAATAATTTAAGACATCTGGCAGTAAAGGAGTTGAAAGTTGGGAAAAGGAAAAAAGATGAGTGAACAATATCTGATAATTTTGAACACATCATATTCTCTGATCTTCAAAGGTGCAAAGTTTAGATGTGAGAATAAGCTTAAGATAGTACCAAGTTACTTCTCTTTATTAGGTTGCACATAATGCTATCATGCATTGACTCTTAATGGCATGTTACCTAACTTACCATCAATGGTCAGCGTTATGTGAAAGAGACAATATTTTGCTATTGTCAGAAATACACACATACATGTAGAGTCTAGGAAACTACCAAATAATTGGGCTTAAATAATCGTTCACTTGCAAATACTAAATGGTATTTCCATACCAGACTGATATTGATGATACCATCCAGTAGTTATCAAATTAAATGGTTATAAGGGGACCTAATATATCCTGTCTGTTTTGATCGTTTAGATTGGAAAGAAAATATTTCAAAACTACAGTATTATTAAAGTCTAGCTATATATATTATTCAGTTTAACCAGTTTTAAAAATATATTTTATTAATATGTGGTTCAATACCATTAAACTAAATTTGCCAAAGTTCACTTCAAAACATTGATTTTAAAAAGTAAGCGTCCAATAATTTTAGCAATATTGGAGGAAGTATAAAAGAAGGAAAAGTATGTTTTTTGTGGGGGGGGTTTGAGTTGAAGTCTCATTCTTGTCACCCAGGCTGGAGTGCAGTGGCATGCTCATGGCCACCTCAGCCTTGACCTGCTGGGCTTAGGGAATCCTTCCTTATCAGCCTTCCAAGTAGCTGGAACTACAGACGCGTGCCACCATGCCTGGCTAGTGTTTTTGTAATTTATTGTAGAGACGAGGTCTCACCAAGTTGCCCAGGCTGGTCTCGAACACCCAGGCTCAGGCAATTATCTCGCCTCCGCCTCCCAAAGTGCCGGGATTACAGGATGAGCCATGGCGCCCAGCGAGAAAAAGTATGTTTTTAAACTGAGGTTTAATAACTCCTTCTACACAAAATAAACTGAATGAAGTTCATATATTTTATATTTATTTCTGTGATGACAAAAAAATAAATGACTGAATTGTGAATAGAATTTTATTCTGCAATGCTATCTTCACAAGATTTCTATGGATTTGAAAGGAAAATAGAACAAACAAACATTATAACCACTCTTCATTGAGCACAAAATAGTGTTTTGTTGTTCTCTCTTTTGAAGATGAAAAGTGAATAAGTTTTGTACTTAGTATAAAACACATATGAATGTGCTGTATTGTCTACTTTAAAAGGCATTATTACATTGCTTAAAATAAGAAATCAATTAAGAAAATATGTTTCCCTCTCTTTTGATTATAAATCCTGTATATTTGGGCTATTTTTCTTAAGAAATCAAGATATCTTTTTTTTTCAGTTTTAAAATAAGACAATTGAGATAAATATAAAATAGGAATAAAGAGCTTGCCTTTAAAAAAATCCTCTAGAGGTGATTCCATTCATTAAAGTTTTTTTAAAATCTCACATTAAGATAAAGCTGAGCAAAACCATATAATTCTATAATTCCATTTACCATATATTCATTAAGGAGGCTGAAGGGCTGATAAATTGACTAAGTTCTTTACTTAACCAAAAGAGTAAAAAGTAGTTTTCTTCTACCTCAAGAAAAGTTACTTAGGTAGAATTAAAAACCATTTCATATAAAGTTTGAGGAAAATTTTTTATATGTTGAAAGTTAAAAAGTGTAAACCAACTGACTTAATGGATACTTTTAGTCATAAGAAGACATCTAGACTATTAATGCAATGACAAATAATACTTGTCAAAAAGTGTGAAAGTCATTGATGCTTTATTAGCTCAGTGTAATCATTTTTAGATGTATATGTAAATTTATCAACACCATAATTTATTTTTCCCAAAGAAGCTTTCTTCACAGATGTTTTGCATAATATTTAAATAGTATACAAAGCTGAAAGACAAAATAATATCTTGTCTACATATTATATACGTCATTTAGATGTCCTTAAAGATGACCTCTAAAAGGATATCTTAACTCAACTTAGTGGCATATATATGCTGTATTTCTTTACTATTTCTTCAGTGCGGTATAGTCCTCCTAGATTAGAAAACATGCCTATTTGTGTCATCTTTGCTTCAATTCTCATAGGCTTCAGTCTCCATGAACATTTCTTTTTTTTTAACAAATAATATAATGTTATAATAATTGAATCAGCTCAGACTGCTCTGAAGTATTCTGAAAATAGAAATTTTTTTATTGTTTAAGGATTGAAATATTTATTTCGTCTGTGGATGCAATTTTTAAAAATCACTTTAGAAAAGTGATATAGATCACTGATCTTATATAAATCTAGTTTTTATTTCTGCAACTTATTTGACATCAAATAAAAAGGTATTAATCAGTCATTCCTGGGCTATCAAAGTTACTAACTTTATGCACTATTTTGCTGAGTTATTCCTGAAATTTCCATTTCTTATACCTGATGTATTATGCGTTTTATTTCTGCCCTAGATAGACTTGCTTAATTTTCCTATGTTGCTACTATCACCCCATACTTGACAAATTGGAAACATCTTAATGAGGCTGAGAACCTATATGCTTCAGACAAAGGTAGTAATTTTTCATATTTCTGCTGACTTGGTCTGCTTGTCATTTAACATTTGTGATCCTGAGATAGCTTCAGATTTACATACGGGATTATAATATAAGTGGCAGCCAAGTTAGCACCTACTGAAAATTCCTAATTTTTTTCTCCAATATTCAACTGTCAATGTGTAGCAAATTCAAAATGTTCCTGTGCCAAATTTGATGAAGTTTAATGAAAACTAGGTGGTCAAATTATAAAACCCTGAATAATCATTCGGCTCCCTAGAGAAAAGTTTAGAGAAGGTAACTGCCTAGTACTCACATTCTTTTCACTTGTGGTTATGTGCATGATTATATGCACAAAAGAAATTACAGATATGTGTGCATAGGTATATTCATGTACGTGAGCATGTATACATGTGCATACATGTTCATATTTAATAAAATATTATTACTTTTTACTTTTGTTTAATGGTAAACAAAGAGCTGATACAGGGATTCCTGAAACAGATAACTGTTTCTTCCACACAAGTGATGTTAGTTTTCTGAATCTAAGACAAAGAGAAAAAGTTGGAAAACTATTAGGAGTTTGAAGTAATGTGGTTTCCCTGATTTTGATTTTTTAAATTTAAATTATAAAAGTGTCATATTATATAAAAAAGAGATAGTCCCTCTTTACCTGTTCAGATTTTTTTTCCCACTTTAACCCCGAATTTGTAGTCTTCTATCATTTATATATTTTCATGGTTCATATACTTTGCATTGTTTGATTTAATGATAGTTTCTGGTGTTGTTTATCACACTTCTGCAAGTTCAATTATCACTCTTCAATTCAAATATACAAAAAATAACTTGACTATTTATAACCGTGCTCAAATTTCTCATATGAGAGCTCATGCCCACTGTTGATAAAACATAATTTTTTAATCTTGCTAATTAAAAGTAGATTAGGATTTTCTAATTTAAATCAATTCTTTAAGCCTAGTTGTCATCAGACTTCCCTCTACCACATTCAAAAGGGATTTCTCTGTTTGTTTGTTTTTGCAGCCCAAGATAGTGACTGCATGTAGTAAGAAGTTTATAGAAACTCATAGTAGCAGTTTCATTGAATTGGTCTATGTTTTTATGTCTGTCCTGCAGAACTTCACTGCTATTACTAGTTAAGTTTTGTTCAAGGACACCTGCTGGATATCCTTATAACGAATTCTCCTCATTTTGATCTGAAATCTATTATTCTCCCCATTTTCTTTCATAGGATGGAGCACCTGAATATTCGGCTATATTCTCTGCAAAACACTAGATGACTCTTTTCTTAATTACTGCACTCTGAATCAATTTACAAGACATTAATAATAATAGCATCAATGTGTAGCATTATTTGCTACCTGGACACTGTTTCAACCTTAGTTGTCGCTATGTTTCAAACTGACAAAAAAATTACATGGCATATTTTTTATCAAAGCTTATTTAATTTTAAAGATATAACATTATACTAGAGAGGTATAATATTAGAAAAAAGTATATGATTCTATTCTGTTGGTACATTTTAAAATAGACAAAAATACCAACAAACAGAAACAGATATTTTTACATAGGCTTACAAGTTTATATAAGCAAAGATGAAGTTTTCTTTGAATAATGGGACACATGACAATTCAATAATACTTTTTTATTAGGTATTTTTTTACTCAAAATATTTATTGTTTTTATAATATTAAGACAGACTTCTAAAATGTAAAATATTTAAAAATATACATGTGCATAATTTGTTTATTGACCAAGCTGGGCTGGTAGCACTTAGGCAAAGAGAAACTTTGTTTATTCTCATCCGTGTCTTTTCTTCTCAGACCCTATAGCCCACACTTATTTCAAAGTTTTTAAAGAAAAACAGGTATACCTTGTTTTATTGTGCTTCACTTTATTGCACTTCACAGATATTACAAATTTTGAAGAAAAAAAAAAAACTGTGTTTAAAGGTTTGTGGCAATCCTGCATGAAGAAAGCGTATTGGCACCATTTTTCCAACAGAATGTGCACATTACATACCTTTGTGTCACATGTTGGTAATTTTAACAATATTTCAAACTTTTTCATAATTGTTATATCTGTTATGGTGATCTGAGATCAGTAATCTTTGATGTTACCATTTTAATTTTGGGTGGGGGGTAGGTGCCACAAGCCACATCCATATAAGACAGCAAACTTAACTGGTAAATGTTGTATGAAGGTGACTATACTATACAACATATTTTTCAATGTAGATGAAAGACTCTTCTACTGGGAGAAGATACTATCCAGGACTTTCATAGCTAGAGAGAAGTCAATGCATGGCTTCAAAGCTTCAAAAGACAGGCTGCTTCTCTTAACACAGGCTAATAAAGTGGTGAGGTTAAGTTGAAGCCAGTGCTCGTTGACAATTCCAAAAATCCTAAAACCCTTAAGAATTATGCTAAGTTGACTCTACCTGCACTATATAAATAATACAGCATAGCCTGAATAACAGCACATCTGTTGATAGCATAGTTAACTGAATATTTTAAGCCCAATGTTGAGAGTCACTGCTCATTAAAAAACAGATCCTATTTAAACTATTATTGCTCACTGACAATACATCTGATTGCCCAAGAGTTCTGATGAAGGAAATTAATGTTTTAGTACCTGCTAACACAACACCCATTATGCAGACTATGGATCAAGGAGTAACTTCGATTTTCAGGTCTTATTATTTAAGAAATATATTTCATAAGGCTATAACTGCCATACATAGTGATTTCTCTGATTAATCTGAAAAATCATTTAAAACATTCATGATTCATGAGAGGAAGTCAAAATAGCAAAATTAAAAGAAGTTTGAAAGAAGTTTATTCCAATCTTCATGGGTGACTTGAGGGATTCAGACTTCCATGGAGGAAGTAATTGCAGATATAGAAAACTAGAAGTAAAAGTGGAACCTGAAGATGTGACTGAATTGCTATACTCTCATGATAAAACATAAACAAATGAGAAGTTACTTCTTATGAATGAGCAAAGGAAGTGATCTTGAGATAAAATCTACTTCTGGTGAAGATGCTGTGAACACTGTTGGAATGAAAACAAAATATAAGCCGGGCTCGGTGGCTCAGCCTGTAATCGCACGCCTTGGGAGGCTGAGGTGAGTGGATTGCCTGAACCCGCGGGTTCAACACCTGCCTGGGCAACTTGGTAAGACCTCATCTCTACAATAAATCAAAAAATTAGCCGGACTTGGTAGCGCGCC
The DNA here is from genome assembly GCA_963574415.1 of Tarsius wallacei. Classification (NCBI taxonomy): domain Eukaryota; kingdom Metazoa; phylum Chordata; class Mammalia; order Primates; family Tarsiidae; genus Tarsius; species Tarsius wallacei. The sequence continues at coordinate 11,693 of CAUYQG010038783.1, read as the reverse complement.
TGTAGTTCCAGCTACTTGGAAGGCTGAGGCGGAAGGATCGCGGGAGCCCAGCAGGTCGAGGCTGAGGTGGCCGGGAGCAGCCACTTCACTCCAGTCTGGGCGACAGAGTGAGACTCCAACTCAAAAAAAAAAAAAAATATTTAGAATATTTTATAAACTTAGTTGATAAAGCAACAATGAGGTTTGAAAGGATTGAGTTTAATTTTGAAATAAATTCTATTGTGGGTAAAATACTGTCAAATAGCCTCTCAGGCTACAGAGTTATCTTTCTGAAAATTCTATGTGGCAAATGTCAGTGTTGTCTTACTTTAAGAAACTGCCACAGTCACCCCAGCCCTCAGCTACCATCACCCTGATGAGTCTACATCCTTCAACATCAAAGCAAGAACCTTCATCAGCAAAAAAATTAAGATTTGCTGAAGGCTCAGGTCATTATTAGCAATTTGCAACAATAAAATACTTCTTAATTAAGGTATGTACATAATGCTATTACACATTTAATAGTCTACAATATAGTGAATACATAACTTTTATACATACTGGGATGCCAAAATTTCACTTTATTGCAATATCCACTTTATTGTTTGTGGTCTGGAACTGAGCCTGCAGTATCTCCAATGTATGCATGCAAAATTCCAGTTCACACTAACGACAAAGCATTGATTTCTCAACCAAGTTATGTCTTATTTTTCCCTTCTATCTAAGACCTATTTTGGATGTATAAGGTCTCAATTTGGAAGGCAAGAAAGAAGTATGGCACCTGTTTATAAACCTGTGTGTGATTTTTCAGGCCTGACAGCAGGCAATAACAAGGTTTTAAAGGCAAAGATCATAAGGGAAAGCTGCCCTCCACACACCAAAATTAATGCATAGCCAGTGTATTGCAGTCTAAAGAAATTGCAATTAGGGACTCTGGCTTCCCTGGTCATTTATTTTCTCCATATATTTACATTCCTAGACTGGTGCCTTTGCTGCTAGGTCTCTTTATCTCAGACAAAAGCCTGTATTTATCTCTTAGGGAAGGGTCTTCTTCTTGCCCCTCTGGTGAAACTTTCTTATTGGGAGAGAAGAGGGAAAACTTGGAGATTCTTTTTCCCTCTGACTCAGTATCCAGTATTTCCCCAATCCTAGCCCTTCCCCTTCATCCTTCTCTTGAGCCGAGGATCCATAAATCCACTAGAGCCTTTTGCTTAGGGGTCCCTCAACAGTAGGACTGCCATGTTTGTGCTAATCCACCTGATCTAAGGTGCACCATTTAGTGAGGGAAAGTACGACATGGGAGAGTTGGTGCTTTCTCCAGTTTTAGACTCTTACTTATAACATCTCAGTAAGTGATGAAAGGCTTATCTCTTTTATTTTCGGTTTATTACTTTTATTGACTACTCTGACTCCTGAGAGCTTTACTCTCTTTGTCTCTACGAGGTTGGCTGAAGTCTTGACAGGAGAAATGGTATAATTCTTTTCCTTTGTCCACTATATTCCCTCCCTATTACAAGACATTATTTTGGAACAGTGTAAAGTCATGATAAATGAAAAAGGAAATAGCAAAAAGTGGCTACATTGTTATGACTATTGTGTGATCTAATATTAGTTCATTTTGGACATAGTAGAATACAACAGCTACTTTATTTATTTATTTATTTTTCTTCTCTTGAAGCACCAAGAAATCCTCTGCAACACATATCAACACATGCATGCATCTGTATGCACATATACACACATGCAGTAAGCCTCTTAGATGAAATCCCTTTGATCATGGATAAACTCTGGCTATATTTCATGGATCCATTTGGCACCCTAGAAAATGCACCAATGCATTTATCCCACCATCCCAATACCTTCTACATTCCCTTGTTCCACGACAGGTCATTTCAATCTGCCTCTTACCTTCAAAATATGTGTATGTGTTTATTTTTCAGTCACTAGGAATTCAGGCATCAGTCTCTGTGTTTTCATGCTCTCTCAAGTTCCAGTGGCCACACACTAGGATCTCTGAATGAAAATCTTCAAAGGCCTCTTATATAAGGAAAGAGCACAATATCCAAAACCAGTGTTATACAAGGAATTTCCCAGTATTAAGTCTGTTACCAATCCTTTTGCTGACCTTTATATTTTCTTGAAGTTTGCAGTGGTCTATGTGTCAGACTATTGAAGATGATTTTTTGTCTAGATGTACATAAATTTTCTAACAATTCTGAATCCCCCCTTTGTTCTTTTTTGTTTTGATGTCTCAGCAGAAGTAAAAAACAGACAAAAAATTACAAATTTTATAATGAACATATTATAACCTCATACTTAGATACAAAACTGTGACATCATAGACATTATGGTGTTCATTATGTATTCTCAACCATGTGGGGAGATAGATCTATGTGAACTGAGGAGTGATTTTCTTCTTTAAAATAAGAAGGAAATGAATTTTGAGATCTTAAAATTATACTATTGTGATGACTGAGCTCATGAAAAAATCATTGTGCCATAATACACTGAAGATCTTAGAAATATATTAAATAATTCAAGACCATTTTAAAAGCTAACAGAGAACTCATTCTAGGAAATCTATTTCTCAGGCTCATATTAGGATGAATATTTTAACATTTTGATACCCATTTAAAAATACATTTTTAAAGAAAATACCAAAGAATTGTTTCCAGATGGTTTAAACTTAAAAATTGTCTTTCAAATTAAACAAGAAAAACTTATAAATATGCCATGTTTTTATAGATCTACTAATGTGTTTATCACATGTATGTTCTAGTTAATAATCTTACCATTTGACTATAATAGTAGAGCAGTAGCTTGTTCTAAATATCTGGAATTGATAACGCTGCTGTTCTTTACAAGTTGGCGCAAATTAATTAATATTTTTAGTTAAATAACTTAGCTGAATGTGTAGTGTATATATGCAACTATATTTTGAACACTGTGGAAAGAATGTACGTGAACACATTCACATACACATTTGTACACATTTCTGTTATTATCTTTAAACTTAATATATACAATTCATTAATAAATGGAATCAGACATACAAGAATGTGACACTCTCTATCAAGTCCTGAAAGTTTAATAAGATTAAGACTATATCACATTATTAGTATTAAAAAGACTAATATAATAATTAATAGTAAAACAAAAGATGAAAGCAAATGTTTATCTATCTAGCATATTCAATAAGATATATATCACACCCTTTATTTTCTTTAGCAAAAAAGAATAGATCAAGCTAAGTAGTAAATGTGTCTTATATATTAAAGAATTCCAATCTTAAAGAATGATTTTAGGTAATTCAATAATGTAATGGGCTGGGCACGGTGGCTCACGCTTGTAATCTCAGCACTTTGGGAAATTAAAGAAGGATGATTATTTGAACCCAGGAGTTTGAGACCAGCCTAGGCAACATAGTAACGCTTTGCCTTTACAAAAAATAAAAAATTAGCTGAGTGTGTTGGCATGCGCCTGGAGGCTGAGATGGAAGATTCACCTGAGCCCAGGAAGTTGAGGTTGCGGTGAGCCATAATCATGCCAGTGCACTCCAGTCTGGGCAACAGAGTGAGACACTGATCCAGGGGAAAACACCAAATAAACAAACAAACAAAAAGTAATGCTAACTTATTGCAGTGGTTAAGAATACTAGCTCTGAAAAGAACATGCAAAAAAATTCATAAATGGCTTTGAAAATTATTAATTGTATGACATTAGGTGATTTTTATATTCTTTAAACCTATAATTCCTTGTATTTAAATGGGAATGATAATAGATATACTATATATACACAAAGGTATACATTATATTTTATCTCCCTTACAAAGCTAAGATCTGCCTCAGCTTTGTGTTTTTGGTGTTTTATTTCTTAGCATAGCCTAGCTGCCAGGAATGGATAGCAACTTAGTAGACATATGTTTATACCTAATAAGTGATTATCCATCTTCATAAAATCAAAAGGTTGTTACTACCTTGGAATTAGAATTTCCAAGCTCTGAAGCTGATACTCTAAAGATCCATGCTTTATATCTATGTTGTTTAATACAGTGGTACTAGCCACATGTCACTGTGGATTACTTGGAATAGGGCTAGTCTAAATTGAGATTGCTGTAATTATAAAGCGCATGTCAGATTTGAAAGACTTTATAAAAATAAAATATTACTAATAATTTTATACTAATTAAATATAGAAATTAAAATATTTGAAGTATAGTTTGTTAAATAAAAATATCAAAACTAATTTCACTTTCACTTTTTTAAACTGTAACCACTATAAAACTTGAAATTACAAATCTGACTTACATTACATTTCTATTGTAGGACACTGTTATATAAGCTACAGTAATTTTTTACTTTGGTTTTATTGTCTGTGTTTCTAAAATCAGTACTACTTTGAAATGTATTTTACATAGTTGCCAAATTTTATCAAATAATAACTAACACATTTGGCAAAAAATGAGTAGTGTTTTGAAGTTAATTTGTATTGCTCAGCTATTAAGTTTAAATTGTGTATAATAGTTTATAGTAGCATCAGTTTTTATTGTAATAATAGTTGGTGATACCGAGAGTTAGTTAAAATGTGTTCTCATTTGTGTTGTATCACAATTTGTGTTATGTTTTTACTTAAGTTAATGCATGTCAAGGCAGATCATAAAATGTAAATTATAACTCATATTCAAGTCATGTTTCCAAGGCACGTGTAAAACTTTAAAATTAAACAAAATTGTAAATATATGTCAATGACTTCCACAGAAACTGCTTGGATGAGATCTAATTATTGACTCATTATGCTTAATTCAAGCTTTCTGATGAAGAAAAAAAATAGTAAACTAAATAAAGAGCTATAAAAGGAAAAGTTTAAGAAGCTTGCAATTTTGCCATTAAACAACCATGATAATAAATGAAATAATTACATCAAGTCATAAGTTCAGAAATACAAATAAATATAAAATTATTTTAAAATAATGTTAGGCAAAACCTCTATGTCTGTTAAGCAGAACCTAAATATCTGTTATTTATTTAGTTTTTTATTTTGTATGTGTTATGACCACTAAATCTTCACTTATTAATAGGTCCAACAGGAACATATTTTGTTTTAACTTTTATTTTTTGTATCTGATCATATCATAGTCTAATTGCAAAGCCATCAAGACAGAAAATAAAATTTAAGTAAAAAATGTGTTAAATTGTGTATAAGAGAATGCAAATTGTCATGGGAATTTTATAACTCTTGCCAAATATCAAAAGTATGTTTGCAATGATAGTAGCTAAAAAGGTATTTTTAGATAACTTAGATATTAAAAGTCAGTTCTGATAAATACAGAGACCTGAGAAAATTGAACATGAGGTCATCTATTATGTTATTTATTTCCTAGATGGTTAGAGATATCTGCAAAAAATTTTTTTTTCCTAAAAACAAAAACACATTTTTTCTAAAAAAAAGACATCAACATTTTCTTAATATTATAATTAAATAAAATATTTTGTAAAGTGAAATATCAAATTTAAAAAATGGTAATAATTGATTTTAAGAACAGTAGTTTTGATACAACCTCCTCAGAATTTTTAAAAATTGAATCAGGTTGTTCACTGCAGGTAAAAATATATAATTATCTTCGAGTAGAATATATGTTTTACATATAGCTTTCTGTTGCTCAGTAACATGTCAGCTCAGCAGATGCTCATGCTACACAAGTACATCGGGGAACAGAAAAAAAAAGAAAGTTTTTTCATTCTTTTATGTGACTATTTTAACACTAATATTAAAATCAGACAAAGGTAGACAAGAAAAGATAACAATAACATATCTCTCTTATCATAAACTCTTTAATCTTAAATAACATTTTATACATCAGATCAAATAGCAGTGAAAATAAACACGTTAACAACACACAGAGCAATACTGATAAAACTCAAAATTTTAATGTTTGGCAAAACAACCAAAAGAGTGAAGACTGGATGATTCCATTCACATGAGGTTCAGCTGGCTATCATTAAAAACAACAGGTGTTGGCAAGGCTACAGAGGAAAGGGAATACTTCTACACTGTTGGTGGGAATGTAAACTAGTTCAATCTTTGTGAAAAGCAGTGTGATGTTTTCTCAAATAACTAAAATTGAGTTACCATATGATCCAGAAATCCCAAACAAAATATTACTATAAAACTTTTCCCTTTCCTCTTTGAAGGCTATCCTACCCTTCAGTCAAACAAAAATCCTGACAGGCAACCCAGACACAGCTCTTTCTCTCATTCCTACATTAAGTTGGCCATTACATACTTTTTTTTAATCATCAATTAATTTCATCTTTTCATCTATATACTTTTTGCTAAATTCTAATTTAATATCTTATCATCTAATCCCTAAACTGTGACAATAGTTTATTAACTGGTATCTCAAACGCATTTGATTAAAATCTGTTTGTGGTCTGCTCCATGTCATCACAAAGGAGCAGGTAAGGGCAGATACCGACTGTCAGGTGATGGACAGCAGGCAGATGGGTGTGTTACTCACATGATTGCTGCCATGGTGGTGGGCTAGATGGGAGATAAGGAGAGGAATTTTCTTGCAAAAGACTTGGCAGACATTTGCAATCCACAAACTCCTTGACTAAAAGGTGGCCTATTATCATTTCTTTGACTCTGTCCTTGTTTTGCATCTGGTGGAGGTTTGTCGAGGGGATGGGGTAGGCTGACCACCACACAATCACCTTAATATTTAATGACCTTCCTTCATCAAAGGTTTAAAAGGACTCAGTCACAAACAATCATCCCCATTGCCAGACCATTGCCTTACTAGACTCCAGTGTGGCCATGTGCTCTTTGAGCTATGACTGTAAACGTGTTTCCTAACTTTGGCCCCATTTCCTACTTGAGTAGGGAATCTCCTTTTTTTTTTTCTCTCTTTCTTTCTAATTTACTGTCTAAAAAACCATATTTTCTAATCTAAAAAAAGTGAATCAAGGACTTATATATGAAACCTCAAACTATAAGAATCTTAGAAGAAAACAAACTTAGGGAGCACCCTCCTGGACGTCCAAGTAGCCAATAAACTTTTGAAAAAATGCTCAGCTTCACTAATCATCAGAGAAATACAAATGAAAACTACTTGGATGTCTTCCTTTGAGAAGTGTCTATTCATGTCCTTTGCTCATTTTTAAATGGGATAATTTGTTTTTTTCAGTCGGTTCATTTGAGTTCCTCATAGATCCTGATTGTTAGGTCATTGTTGAATGCAAACTTAGAAAGTCCTTGATTCATTTTGAATTAACGTCTGTGTATGGTGGTAGATAGACATCCAGCTTTACTCTTCTGCATGTAGTTACCCTATATTCACAGCACTATATGCTAAACATGGTTTTCTTTTCCCAAATGTTTGTTTTTATCAGCTTTGTAGAAGGTCAGTTGATTGAAGGTCAATGGTTTTATTTCTGTATTCTCTGGCTTGTTCCATTGGTCTGTGTATGTATTTTTGTATCAGTACCATGCTGTCTTCATTACTGTAGCTGTGGTAAAGTTTGAAGCCTGAAAGTGTGATACATCCAGCTTTGTTCTTTTTGCTGAGGATTTCTTTAGCTATTTGGGCTGTAAATATTTTGTCTTCATATGAATTCCTGTACTGTCTTTTCTAGGTCTGTGCAAAATGATACTGGTAATTTGATAGAGATTATGTTGAACCTGTAGATTGCCTTGGGTAGAATGGACATCTTGATGATATTGATTCTTCCAATCCGTGAGCATGGGTTGTTCTTCCATTTGTGTTGTCCTTGATTTCTTTGAGTAGTGTTTTGCAGTTCTCATTGTAAAGGTCTTTCATTTCTTTGGTTAGATGAATGCTGCGATATTTAAAGTTTTGTTTGTTTGTTTGTTTGTGGCTATTGTGAATGGGGTTGTGTTTCTTTATTTGGTTCTCAGCCTGTTTTTTGTTGGTAGATAGAAATGCAACTGTTTACACACATTGATCTTTTATCCCAAGACTGTACCAAAGTTGTTTATCAGTGCAAGCAGGTTTATGACAAACTCCAGAGCTTGGCACTGTACATCCTCCGTATCCCCAAGTGGTCATCTGAGAGACCTCAGCTTGTGTTTTCAGTTAGACCCTCAAAGCCATAGGTATGCTCCGCCATATAGGATTGCTTGAAGACAGCTAAAATCACCTGATGTCTTCAGTCAACCATCTTGGCCCTCCCCCTCTGCAGTAACTTTTATTCACCATCCCAAGGGAAATTACTGGTGATTACTTGAACTATAATTGAAGTTTTTGGTCCAAAGTGTCATATGTTAATTTTATAATAGCAATGTTTGCATACCCTATGACCTTTCTTAATCAGGTATGTAAATACCAATAATTTAATTTTTAAACAACTTTCCTAGAATCTTTTAATAAATTTTATTATTAATTGGCACTAATTGCACATAATTATATAATATAGAGTAATATTTTAATACATGTGTATTGTGTAGTGATCAAATTAGAGTAATTACCATATTTATCACCTCAACATTTATCATTTCTTTGTGTTGGGAACATTTAAAATTTTCTCATTCAGCTATTTGAGAATGTACAATAAGTTATTGTTAATTATAATCACACTGCAGTGCTGTAGAACACTAGAAATTATTTCTCCTATCAACTTACATTTTTTTAATCTCTTAACCTAACTCTTCCAATTCTCCTCTTCCCCCAACTATTTTCAGCCTGTAACGACCACACTTCTACTCTCTACTTTTATGAACTCAAAGTTTTAGCTTGCTCAGATAAGTGATACCATTTGGCACATAGTTTTCTGTGTCTGAATTATTTTACTTAACATAATTTTTTTTGGAACTATCCATGTTGCCATGAATGACAGGATTTCATTTTTGTAAGTCTAGATACCATATTTCATTTTTGCGTATAAATACCATATTTTATTCATTAATTTATCTTTTGATGGATTCTTAGGTTGATTCCATATCTTGGCTATTGTGAATTGACCTGCAACAAACATCAGGATGCAATTATGTCTTTGATATAGTGATTTTTTTTTTCTGGTAAATATTCAGTAGGGGGATGGTGGGATCATTTGATAGTCCTATTTTTAATGTTTTGAAGCAACTCCTACTGTTTTATTATACTGGCTAAAATATAATAAATACACACCCTCAGGAGTGTATATACAAGTGTCCCCCTTTCTCCACATCCTTATCCAGCCCCCTTCCCACTTTTTTTTTTTTTTTTTTGGCTTTTTGGGTTATAGCCATTAAAACTGGAATGAGATGATTTTTATTGTGATTTTGAGTTGCAGTTCTCTGATGATTGATGCTGTTGAGCATTGTTTATATACTTAGTGGCCATTAGTATGTTTTTAAAAATATGTGTGTATTCAAACTGTGTCCACTGATTAATCAAAATATTTGATTTTAACTATTGAGTTGATTAAGTTTCTTGTACATTCTGATTATAGTTCCTTCCCAGAGAAGAAGTTTCTTCTCTCATTTTATACATAGTCTCTCACTTTGTTGATGGTTTCCTTTGTCTAAGTTTGCTTTTGTTGCCTATGCTTTTGAAATCTTAATCATAAAAATCTTAATCCAGACCAATACCTTGAAGCAGTTCCCCTGTATTTTCTTTTAGTAGCTTTGTAGTTTCAGGTTTTATATATGTCTTTAATCTACTTTGAGTTAAAATTTATAATAGTGAAAGATAGAGGTCCAATTTTATTCTACTGTATATGAATATCCAATTTTCCCGGCATCATTTTTCAAACAGGCTGTACTTTTTCCAATGTACATTCCTGGAACTTTTGTAGAAAATCAGTTGACTGTAAATATATGGATTTATTTGGGGGTTAGCTTTTTATTTTTTATTTTATTTTAATTTTTTAGAAAGCAGGATTTATTGAGTAGACAAAAAAGCTCCCACAGTGGAAGGGGACACAAAGGGGTTATCCAAGTTAACTTTTTCACTTAATTGGTCTACGTATCTCTTTTTATATCAGTATCATGCTATTTTAGTTACTATAGCTTTGGAGTACATTTTGTAGTCCAATAGTGTAATGCGTCTAGCTGTATTCTTTTTATTTAGAATTGCTCTGGCTATTTAGGGTCTATTTTAGTTCCACAAAAATTTTAGAATTTTTCTTCAGTTTCTGTGAAAAGTGTTATTGGTATTTTGGTAGGGATTGCATTGAATCTATAGATTGCTTTGGGTAGTATGATCATTTTAAATATTTCAATTCATCCGACCCATGATCATGGGATGTCTTTCCATATGCTTATGTACTCTTCATTTTTTTATATCAGTGTTTCATTAATTTCTTTTTAGAGATATTTCTCTTCTTTGGCTAAATTTATTCATAGATATTTTATATTTTGTGTAACTATTGTAGATGGGATTGCTTTCTTGATTTATTTTTCATACTATTTGCTGGTGATGTATATAAATGCTACTAATTTTTGTATGTTGTTATGTATCCTGTACATTTCTAAATTTGCTTATTAGTTTTAAGAGTATTTAGATAACATTTTTTTCTATATATAGGACCATGATGTTTAAATCACATAAATTTGGCTTCATCTTTTCTAATTTGGATGAACTTTATTTATTTTTCTTTCCTAATTGTGATAGGACTTCCGGTACTAGATTGAATGAGACAAGTGAAAGTGAGAATTTTCATTCTGTTCCAATTCTTAGAGGAAAATATTTTACCTTCTCCCTATTCAGAATGATGCTTGCAGTGGGTTTATTTTACAAGACCTTTATTGTGTTGAGATACATTCTTTTCACACCTAATTTGTTGAGACTTTTTTATCTAAAGAAATGTCAAATTTTATTAATATTTGTTGTCTTTTGTGATAATCATGTGTCTTTTGTCCTTTATTCTGTTAACGTGATATATATGTTCAATGATTTGTATTTGTTGAACCAGCTTTGCATTCCTAGGATAAATCCAAATTTATTATACTGTATAATTTTTTTCTTGTGCCATTGAATTCGTTTTGCTGGTATTTTTATAAAGATTTTTACATAAATGTTTGTCAGGAATATTGGCCTATAACTCTTTTGTTGTCTTTGTTGTGTTCTTGTCTGTCATTGGTATCAGGATAATGCTGGCTTTTTAGAATGAGTTAGTATTTCCTCATTTTTTTGTATAATAGTGTGAGAATAGTTAGTTGGTATTAGTTTAAAAATAGGAGATATTTTACCAATTAAGCCATGAAGTCCTGGGCTTTTCTTCGTTGGGAGAACTTTTATTATTGATTCAAGTATGTTATTCTTTATTAGTTTGTTTATATATTCTATTTTTTCCTAGTTAAATCTTGGTAGGATATATAAGTCTAGGAATTTATTCATTTTTCTCTAGGTTTTTCAGTTTGTTGTTATATTTTTTATAATAGTTTATAACAATATTTTGTATTTCTATGGTTTCAGTTTTATTATTATTATTATTATTATTATTATTTTTTTTTTTTTGAGTTGGAGTCTCACTCTGTCGCCCAGCCTGGAGTGCAGTGGCCGCTCCCGGCCACCGCAGCCTCGACCCACTGGGCTCCAGCGATCCTTCCGCCTCAACCTTCCGAGTAGCTGGAACTACAGGCGCGCGCTACCACGCCCGGCTAATTTTTTGATTTATTGTAGAGATGAGGTCTCACTTGCCCAGGCGAGTCTCGAACCCGCGGGCTCAGGCAATCCACTCACCTCAGCCTCCCAAAGGCGCGGGATTACAGG